>VDFB02340678.1:0-19502 GCA_007258455.2 Sequoia sempervirens | reverse complement strand
AATGGCTAATAATGATGCAATTTTGATAATGCTAAGTGTTGTGAGATTTGATGTGATGAAGTCTCAAAGTGCCCTCATGCAAAATTGGGATTTTGATATATTTAATGTATAGAATAATGTAGTTGAGATGATTGATGCAAAAGACTAAGTAGTAACTAGTGAGTGATCCCTTGAATAAATAGATGTGAAGGGGTTGTTTTAATTTGATAAATGACCTAAGGATAATGTCCTTTTATAAATGTTCTAGGTGCATAATTTAAAATTTCTGACCCAAGAGTACACATATCTCAAGCCATCAAACTAGGTCAAACTAAGGCCAAAAAATAATTTTAAAAAAATAGAAAAATGGGTTAAAGGAACACCTCGTAATCTTTAACTCGGTCATCATGATTGAACATGTGGTTTTGAACCCAGTAAAGAAAAAGTGCTGTTCTAGGATATACCTAATATTCCTAAGAAGGGATAGGATGTTTTTTCTAAATGTAAATCTAAATCTAGAGTCTTCTTGGATTGCCAAATAATGCAATCATGGTTATAAGGTTGAATTAAGGATTAACCAAAAGTATTCAAAAACAAAGTGAATCTTAATGAAATGGTAAATAATAAATTGATCTATATTGATTCACAATCATGAAATCATTATAGTCTATTGCAATGGGCTTACAACATGAGGCCTTAAACTTCAAGACACATATGACATAAATATGTACAAATTATAAGGTTTTTGAATGATATAACAATGTTCCTCAATATGCAATCAAATTCCTATTTAAAGATAGTAGAGTAATCGTCCAAAGCTAGAATTAAAATTAACTATATTCAAATGATCACAAGTGATGCTTGTATAGTGAGCCTTAGCCTTTGGAGTGATTTGTGTCAACTAAAAGGCAGTACAAAAATTAATGAAAAATGACATATTTATCTTGGTAACATTTAGCAAGCAACCCTCTAGAATGAATGTAGTAAAAAATATTCATTGGATCTCATTGAGGTTCATACCATGTACCTCCCTAGGACCAATGAGCTTAGAAATGTAACCAATTTTACCATAAATTTTGTGCACTTGCCACATGGTTGAAACATATATGCCTATGACGAAGTTTAGAACTCTAATGTTTCTTTACAATGAGAACCACTAATTATAGTGATCATATACTAACTAGATCATTATTATAAATCTACAAGAAAATAAACAAATATGAAAGAAACTATTTTTGGGTGATCCAAAATTATTCTTGCACCTTGGGTGCTCCAAATCAACCACTCATATACTCCTTCCTTTGTCTTCAATGCAATCTTCCATTTATCCTTGTGGACATCAAATTTGAGCTAAAATGGGTGAGTTAGATGCACAAACAAATAATAAAACTCAAGCTGAAAATATACATACAGACTCAAGCTAGAGTAAATTATATAGAAGTTAGAATGACAATATAAATACATAACAAGAACTTTTAACATCCATTTGATCTTGGTGGTGTTCTTCAAATGTTGAATGATTGCAATGTGAGTGCACTCTTTGCTAAATTATGGTATTCAATTTGACATCACGTACGAATTATGAATAATAGGTATCAATGTCCTTTCATAAGCCTTCTTAAATATATTTCAAAGTTAGGCATGGAGGGCTCAAATTGAGGGATAAATCAAGGGCTAGGATTGATTTGCATGGATGTGCATCCTAGTCTCTTCACAAGTGGTAAGAGGCGTAATATGTGTGATCAATGGATGATATTTCCTTAAAATATAAGATGAAAGCAGAAGTAAGAAAGTAGTAATGAATGGAAGATACAAGTAGAGAGTGCATATTGAGAGATGAAATAGAGGGTCACAATTCCTCCATGTCATGCGCTTATATGGTATGAGGAGGCATGTGTGAAGATGACGGGTTTAGATTTGCAATAGATGGTGGAGATTGGAGGACAAGGTTTTTTGGCTTGTAGTGGTATGAGGTAGAATTTAAATTGAGAATAAAATGTTAAAGGTTGATTAATTAGACTCATCAATAAATAAGTATATTATTTAATTGATTAACTGGAGTAATTTTGGATTAATGTTAATTAATTAAGTGGGTTTAATTAATTGATATTAAGGATGTGAATGGGGATTAATTGCATGATTGATTGGTTAAGTTACTCGAATTAATCAATTTGAATTAATTAATATATGATAGAGAATAGTTAGTTTGGGGTTACTTATTCAAATTAATTAAATAAGGATTTATTTAAAATTAATTTGTAGAAAATTAATGCAAAGAAGTAAGAGCGGATTTTGAATTTTCCCCCTCTTTGAAATGGTGTCATGACTAAAAGGTGTTTCATTGTTTCAAAGAAATTATATATAGGAATTTGATGGTATGGTGTTGGTGATAGATGATGCCCCAATCAAAAAATATAGACTAATTGATTTGATGAATCGATAATGTTGTTGATATGGGAATGTTCAATATATCCTAAGAACAACATGAAGATTGATTGATAACATTGTTGATGTGGGGAAAATATATCTTTAAAATAACATGAGGAGTGATTAATTTAATTAATTAAGTTGGATTCAGAATATTCTTTGATGCTTGGATAGGTTTCAAATATAGGATTAGATAGTTTTGGATTGATTGGATAATGGGATGCCCCCCTCGAGAGGAAAAGTAGGTTGGAAGAGCATGAGTGTTCTCTCAAAATGGATTCAAAACTAGTACTAATAAATGAGTGGATAGTTTTGGATTTGGGTAGTGGAAGAAGGGACTAAAAAAGATAAAGAAAGTGAGTTAAAGGATGAATGTTAAGGACTAAGGAGAAATGGATGAGGATGGAAAGGATGAGATGGAGATGAAAAGAAGGATGAGGATTAGTGAATGAGATAAAAAAAAAATCAGATTGTGATGGTTGGGGAGAATGGAGTTAAGCCAAGAAGTGGATAGTATTGTATAGGCACCATGCTTGTGTGACACTCACATATAGTTTCAAGGTAGGTGTCATGGTCTCATGTGGCATCTACACAATAATGACACAACTACCACACTTGCATGGCATCTCTACCAAAAAGGAGAAATGGAGTCTCAATGCATGTTCCACAATCTTGTGGTGTATGCACAATAACAACAAAAGCACCACACTAGAATGGTATTTTCACCAAAAATGAGAAATGAAGGATTGACATAGGCACCATGATCTCATGGCATCTCCACAAGAACAACATAGGCATCATGCCTACATTGCATATATGTAATAATAACATCATTGTCCTGCTTGTGTGGTGTTTGCACTAAAAAGGAGAAATGGAACCCTAATTTAGGTTTCATGGACTCATGGTATCTATCCAAGAATGGAATAGGTGTCACACTTGTATGAAATATTCACTAAGGTGGATGGGTGTTATGTAAGCACCATAGTTGTGTCACATATTTGCAAGAAAGGGGGAATGGTGATGAGGAGTGGTGGGAGAGGATGAGGCTGGAATGATATTGATAGTACATATGGAACATATCATGAGATAAAATTTAAGGAGTGTAAGTCATGGGTGGAGGTAACAAAGAGTATAAGGTGAGTAGAGAAAACATAATGAGTTGAGGAGACATGATGAGCTGATGAGATAGGATGTGTGTAGGCTAGGATATGAGTGTGAAACATAAATAAAAGAAAAAATAATGAAGGTTATGGAATAGATAATGATAAATGTGATAGAATAAAAATGGATGTGATATAGTAGGTAGAAGATAATATTGAAACAATGTTTGGGATGACAATTACATGCTACAAAGATAATATGCATGCAAAGAGATTTAACGTATTATTTATTGTAGCACCAACATTATCAATCATTGATATAATGTATCATGATGATGATGTGTCAATTTCATAAAGGATTGACATAAAAACACAAAAGTTACAAATAAAACAACAATCTAATAAACACATTACTAGGGCACACAATGATATGAGAAACGATGGTGACTAAGCTAATGTGTTGTATGAAGAACTAAAACTCTAAGAAACAAACAAATATATGTACACAATCATATGAATATACAAGAAGAATATTATCTTATTAAGGATGTAATGTTAAATCTGAGAGTGTTTGTGGAGGGATGTGATGGAATATATGGTGATTCATAAGGGGATAGGTTAGGTGGGATCCAAGAATCAAAGGGGATAGATAAATAGGTTGGGGTGGGGTTACAGGAGATAGAGAGGATAGGTTATTATTGAGCAAGGAGTGGAGGGGAACATAATACATTTACCCAAGTAGTTAGGGACTCGTGATAGGTGGGATGGTAGGTTAATGTGTGAAGGTATGGGAATGGGAAAAATATAGGATGGTGGGCCTTGGTGGTGAGATGTAAGGTAATGCCAAGTGAGTGGGGATACATCCATAAACAATTTCAAACATAAGTTAGCAATGGGATGCCCTCAATATATATTAAGGCAAGAGATACGCATTCATGAGGTAGATAAGATGAGCATAAGCACAATGAATGGTGGATAACTATAAGTAGAATGATACATGGGGATCAAGGGAAAGTGTCATGTCCAGTTTTCCTATGACTCGAATCATTGACCAAAATGCCTCTTTATTTACTCTTGCAATTTTCTTGATCCCATTTTGTATGTAGGTCCCTCTCCATCTCTTAGGTGTCAACCTAAGTCCCTAAAAGGTCTTGAGTGTGAAGGCATAGTGAAGCTCATGATTCTATGTAAGCAATTAAAGTGGTAAAGTTATCCTCCAAATTAAGAATACCATTAATAAATAGAGTGACAATATGGCTCCCCATGAGATTCCACCTAGCATTGAAATTCATCCCAATTTAGTTGAGGCCAAATTATGTGGATGTTTAGCAAGACATGCTATGAGTTAGTCAATGACTACCATTAATGTGGCAGTTAGGGTATTGAACCCAAAGGGCCTCCTCACCATACTTGCTAAGGACTATTATAGGTTTAGGGGACCCTCATCCACACCTTCCAAGCCTATTTCTACACATGATGATTTCATTGCTCTCTCAATATGAAGGAAAATGATAATCAATAGGTATAAGAAGCCATTCCCATGTACCAAACGCAGCATGGAGATCATTGCACATTTTTTATGATTTTTATAGGTTTCTTAAGATTGCAAAGATGGAGGAAGAGGGAATATTTGAACAAACCAACAAAACCTAAAGTAGAAATCATCTTGAGCACTTATTGTTCAATCAACCAAATTTGAGGACAAAAATGCACAAATCCAAGGAGGTTAAGGGATGAAAACTCCATAGATCTCACATCAAATGATGAAACCCCTTCTAATGATAGGGTGAACTTACATAGAGGCTATGTTCAAGATTTCATGATGGTGGATAACAAAAACAATAAATTTCTAACACTTATAGTTGTTGTGAGTGTAAGTTTTTGTATTGCAGTCATCATAGCTATAATAGTTAGACATTATAATATCATACAATTCCATTTCTTTTGAGAGGTAATCTATAATCAAGCTCCCCTAAGCTCAAGATTTGTTATTATCGTAAATTTTGTTTGTGATATGTTTCAACTATGATCATATAATTTTATAAGGGAATCACAAGAATGTTTAATAGAACTATTATTCTCTATTTATATTCTACTATGAATGGATTAGGTTAGGATTTTATACTTTATGGTTAAGTAATTTGAATGTCAAATATTAATATTTGGTTCATGATATTTGATACAAAACCTTAGTATACTTTAGGGTTTGTAATGTACGTTTCTTTCCTTACATATATATGACTTAATATTTTGGGTAAATAGTGAAGTGATTTAGATTTTGTATGATTCTGATTTAAAATATTTTCATATTTATTAAAGTTACTTACCATAAATTTAGCATGGTACATTATACCATGAATAGGGTGGAGAGACAAGTGTTGGGTGAGTAATCCTAATGAAAGGGGGGGATAAAAAAAAGTGATTCTTTATAGTGGGAAGGTAGAATGAGGGGGGGTGAATTATATATGATGAAAGAGGATGGTGATCTTAATCAAACAACTCAAGGTGGATGGGATTGGGAAATGGGTAGACAAATGGGGGATAGGTAGATAATAGATGAATACATGTGGGGACAATGAGGTGGGGGAAGAGGTCAAGAGTGCTCATAAATAAGGGGGGACTAATGCTACACATGATACCTATTTTCTAGGTTTTCATCATATTGCTTGGCCAAGATATCATATGAAATAGTTTTCACCATTGGATGAATTATTTCTCTTTATTGTTTTATATTTTAATATTTTTTTGTATTTTATAACTTTTTTTAAGGTAATTGCAACATTCTTGTGCACCAAATCACCTTAGGTGCATAATGCTCGAAGGATCTTCCAATTATGGGTCATCTAGTTTTGCTAGTTTGTATGCTTTTGACCCATATTTAAAAATAATTGTGTAGGGGCCCAACCAATTTAGATCAAACTTGTCATTTTTATCTTTTTCTTGGGTGGTGTTATGATTTATTTAAGGACAAGATCTATAACCTCAAATTCCTTGTTCTGAATATGCTTGTTGTAGTTGTGACATGATTGATTTTGATATACTTTGATCTAGTTGAGGTTATTGATTCAATGAGCATCAAGTAATTCAAGCTAATTAAACCACGCCACTCTCTATTCCTCATCTAAAATGAGGTCACACAAGGATATGCACCAAGATTGTAACTCAACCTTGATTGGAAAGATGGATTTATTGTAGAAGACAAGGGACTAAGGTGTGCCACCAATTGGGGTGCAAATGCTAATGTGGTAATCCCATAGAGTGGGATTGATTTAGAGCTGTTATTCATGACTAGAATCACTACCAATCTTTTTGATAGTTTTTATAATGGGTTTTTTATGCCTTAACTTGGTTCTTACCTTGTAGATAAAATGGTGTGGACCACTTTTTCTTAATATGGAACCATTGGAAAAGGGTTTACTACTATTTTTGTCATTTTAGGATTATCTTTGTTCCCAATTTTATATCCATGGCTTCTTTGATCAAAAGAAGTGAACTATCTTGAAGTGGCGCACATGTTAGAGGAATATGGATTTCTGAATCAATGAGTCCTTTAGGTATGTTATTTTCTTTAAAAGTGTCAAGATCTAGTGTTCCCTTATAATTGTGTTTTGTGGGGTTCATCAAGGCAAGAGAAATCTTCTAGTTCTCTGAAGTATATAGATGTGTTTAATAGGATTTCAAATCCTTTCTTGTGGTCTCTATGGATATATGATCATAGAGTTACATACTTTCTTGAGGATTAATTCATCATTTTGAAAGGTTTCTAAGGAGGGGTGATCTCATTGAAATCAATTAATAAGCTTGGGGTATTGGAGTATAATTGCATGATAAAGATGGCATTATCATGGAAGAAGTTTATGGTGCAAATATCTTCATAATGACTAGGAGTGGCATTGATTCATCATTTTTAACATCAAGAAAGACATGTCAAATGGTTTCAAAAGTGCCAATGATAGCATTAGAGTACTCTTCTCATGGTGTATATCCTAATCTATGCATTTTCATTTGATGTTGAGTGCCCAAGATCAAGGATGTCTTGCTCATGAAGACCAATGAATTTCCTTTTGTAGTTTACATTGTAACATATGCACAACAAAATGGGATACTTATTTTCCTTGAAGTGATATATTCTTCTTATTTTCATAGTTGTACGTTGTTTGATCTTTCAATGTGTTGATTAGATAGCTAGCCATGAAGAATAAAAGTAGTGGGACCATATTTCAGCAATAGAGAAGGATCCTTTAATTTTGGATGGAGATGACTATAAGATCGAGGGAAGATAGGAAGCTCTACCATGTAAAAGGCTTCATGGAATTGGTATTATTTAAATCCTTTATCAATGATTTGAAAGGAGGATTTGAGGGCTCCTTGTTTGGGGGTCAAGTTAGAGGAAGTGGAGGGGATATCACAAAGATTGATGTAGGATGTGGACTTAGTGGTAGTGGGATTAGGAATGGCCTAAAATTAAAGGAAATAGTGAGATCTTTATAGAAATGTCTTTCCAATGTTTTGTAGCACGGGAAGGGGTGGGAGTCAATACGAATTGTGACTCCCACACCATTTTAGGGAAACTTGAGATACTGATGGTATGTGGATGGAATGGTCCTCATGTTATGAATCCATGGGAAACCTATGAGGATGTTGTATGGAAGGTCTAGGTCTATCACATCGCTTAAGATTTTCTGCAATATGAGACCTACTTAAAGAGAAAGATGAATGGTCCCAACTAATTATCTTTCTATTTTATAATATGCTTTAATTATAATGTCCCCTTATCGATTAATTTTTGTTCGTATATTGAATCCATATTGCCTATTCTTAGAATTCCCCTTGGTCCAATTTGTCTTATGTGTTCTCCCTCCTCTTCCCCCATGTACCTATTAGGTTTAGAACTTGTTAATGTTCCAAACGGTTTTAAGCTTGGAAATTTTACGAGTGTTAGAGTTACCCTTCCTAGTAGGCATCTTCTCTAAACTTGAGGCTCTAATGGTACATGGATGGAATGAACCTCATGGTATGAATCCATGGGAAACCTATGAGGATGTTGTATGGAAGGTCTAGGTCTATCACATGGCATAAGGTTTGTTGCGATATGAAAGCTACCTCAAGTGAAAGGTGAATGGTATTGACTAATTATCTTATGTTATATCATATGCTTTAATTGTAATGTCCCTTTTTCAATTAAATTTTGTTTGTGGAATGAAGCCATATTTCCTATTCCTAGCATTCCCCTCAGTCCAATTTTTCTTATGTGTTATTTCTCATCTTCCCCCATTTTCCTATCAAGTTTAGGACCTGATAAGGTTCCAAAGGGTTTTAAAACATGCAAGTTGTATGAGTGTCAGAGTTTCCCTTCCTAGCATGCCTCTTTTTCCAACTCTACCTTTTATTTATTCTTATTAGATTATTATACTTATCCTTCACATCATCCTTTCATGCTATTTTGCCTTTTTTAGCTGTCTGTCAACATTTAGTTACAAATCACATTCGCATTTTCGCTGATCTTACTCAATTTTGCCCTAAACATTGTTTCTCCAAATTTCAAAATCTTTCATTTTAGATCAACCGCTTGAAATGCGCATTACCGCCATCTGTGACATCCTGCCATTTTGTATTTCAGTCCAAAAATCGCACGAATTGCCCTATGTGGTTTTCTTCTCCTTGATTGCCTTTACGACTCGCTCACCACTCTTTCCCCTTTAGCCATTACTTATTTGTTTGGACTTCAATTTTCGCATCATCGGAAACGCAGAAAGATATTTTTGATGACTATGAGATAAAATCAATTAGGCTTCAGAAGGATATGAGACATAACGATTTCACAACGAGGAAATGAAATGAAATGGAATGGACGTTTTTAATGCAAGTCAGAACGAAAGGTTAAACGAGGAAATGAAATGAAATGGACATTTTTAATGTCGTCCAGGACGTTGGACGGTCTACCGGATCTGAGAGTTGAAATATGCAAAAAAAATAATATAACAAAGAACGGATCAACATTTACACATGAAAAACGATCAAATATATTTTATATGGATATAATATTATTAAAAAGAAAAAGTACACTGATTCTTCAAATTATATTTAGTTAAGGCAATTTTTGAAAAATATATATCAATATAAAAAAAACGAAATGGCTAAATTGTTAAGCCATAAGAATTAATAATTTAATAAGTGAAAGAGGGTCTCAGTCATCAGACCTATTTCAACCATCCAAAAGATCCTAAACACCAAAAATTATCCTTTTATATAAACATACTTTTATATACAAATTTCA
Source organism: Sequoia sempervirens (assembly GCA_007258455.2). Taxonomy (NCBI): domain Eukaryota; kingdom Viridiplantae; phylum Streptophyta; class Pinopsida; order Cupressales; family Cupressaceae; genus Sequoia; species Sequoia sempervirens. Next base: position 9,719 of record VDFB02340678.1, on the reverse strand, counting down.
TCATTAATCCCAGAAGACAATCCTCTGATGCAAGTATCCATTGATTTTTCATTTTATGAGAAAAGAAAAAACTTACAACAGATTATATAGAAAAAAAAAATTTACTTATCAGCTATGCAGTTTAAACAGGGACTGCAGCTGCTTTGCAGTTCTTTTTTTAAAGTAGTTTTTTGATAAACTTGTCATTTTACAGTCATTTATGAAAATGTTTCTTCAAGGATGGTTTCAAGTCTAATCCTAGACACACTTCTAGAAACACACATTTCCTTTGATCCTCCTGATTTACATGATACCATCTCCCACCTATCTTCATCACAGTCATCCTTCTCTTGTGGCCAGGGATCAGGCAAGATATTGCAATACATATCATCTCTCTCTCTGCAGTTAATCGTCTCTTTAATGGCCGAATTAGCCTTGAATACCATTGCAGCCATGTCTGAAACTGAAAGAACATATTGCAATTTACGTAAAGGAAGCAAAAAATAAAGCTCTCCTAACTCCAATTCCTCCTCTGAATTAACAGACACCATAAATTTGCCAATGTGCAAGGAATCCCAATGGCAAAGAAAATACCCAGGATTTTGTACAATGATTTCGCCTGCTTTAATGGGTTTGCTGAATTCCTTCATAACGCCATTGAAAAATATGACTTTGGCCGTTTGCATGAATTGGGCTTGGGAAGAAGACATGGATGCGCAGTTGCCCATTAGGGATTGAGATAACCAGGAACACCTAGATTTAGTATTTGCTTGTACAGACAATGAGTAGATATATAGATTCTTTAGGTTCCGATGATAAACGTCTGACGTAGAATTATATATTTTAAAAGCTTACAAATTGTCTACAGTCCAAGAACTCGTGCCCAACCAGAGGTATGGAAAGGTTTTTTTTGTTCGTTGACTTTGCTGACTGTATTTTATATGTATCTCACATGGACACGTACAATGTACTTTATATAATTATTCTGAACAACACCAATGTTTTTTTCGTTTACAACGTGGTTGTACTAAACGGACCTTGTTTAAAGCTTTTTTATTAATTGTTTATGATATATAATTTGTTAGATTGTAAAGATTTAAACGAAAGAAAGCAGGCCTTGTTTAAGAAAATTATTAGTTTGCAATTGATGATTTGGATAAGATTCGCTCTCGCTTTCTAAAACCTTATATAAATGAAATGAATTATAAAAGGTGGAGGGATTTTTTTTAATAAATAGTAGTAGTTTATATTAATTATATAAAAAAATTAACAATTATAATAATTGAAGTATTGATTATAAAGGGAATCATTATCTTACACAAAATGTTTAAGGGAAATAAATAAATAAAATTTGATAAAAGAGTTGAGTTTAAAAACATGTATATCGTTAATTTGAAATATAAATAAAATAACAAAAGTAAATATCCAACTTGATGTTAGAGAAGAGGAGGTTGATTTGACTATTAGATGTTTGTTGCTCAATAACTAAAATTAGATTTGAGATGGGTAAACTAAGATGATTGTGTTTTATGAGATATGAATTGTGCATGACCATAGGTCAAATCTACACCTATAAAATTTTGACATACACAATTAAGGTTTCCACCTAATATTTGTGTTGTTGACCTTCTATTGTCTAATGTGGTCCTAAACGTAGGGTTTTAAAATCTTTGGTACTTGGAACAATGTTTTGCATGTACTTGCACCTACAAACAGAAGACTTAGTATTAATGAAAACCTTTAGAACTTAATAAATCAATTTTGTTTCTAGATTTGATTGTGTTTGCAATTTTTATCATCAATGTTTCGGATCACACTCCATGATTGATCATCAAGATGAAAGAGAGCATAAGGAAGAGAAAATCTAGAAACAAAATTAATTTTCTCTTAATGTTTCAGATTTTCTCTTCCTTATGGTCTCTTTCATCCTGATGATGGATCATGGAGTGTGATCTGAAACGTCGATGATAAAAATTGCAAACACAATCAAATCTAGAAGCAAAATTGATTTATTATTATGGATTACGGAAACTTGATATCTTTAACCTTTAGAGCTAGCTAAGGTAGGGTATGGAAGTATACTAACATGAACCACCTTATGTGTTGGTCAAATGCCTTTGATCAATTGAATATTTTTTATAAATATTGGAATGCACATCAAGTAGTGTATAGAACAAATGTGTAAATGACTAACAATGATGTAGTTTTGATAATGTTAAGTGTTGTGAGACTTGATGTGATGAGTGTTTGAGTGATCTTACACAATAGTAACATTTTGATATATGTTAATGTATAGAATAATGTAGTTGAAATGTTAATGTATAGAACAATGTAGTAATTGAGATTATTGGTACAAAAGACTAAGTAATGGCTAGTGAGTGATCCTTTGGACATATAGATGTGAAGGGGTTGTTTTAATTTGATGGACAATGGAAATGACCTAAGGTTAATGTCCTTTTATAAATGTCTTAGGTGCATAATTTGAACATTCTAGTGTGAGAATACAAATAACTGCTAATTAGAATTGGGTCAACCTAGGGCCACAAATAATTTTTAAAATGGACAAAGTGGGTCAAAGCCACACCTATGGCCTTAAATTGGATCAAGTTTGGAGATGTGGTTTTGAACCTAGCAAAGGAAAGGTTACTCTTAAGGATATAGGAATATTCTAAGAGAGGATAGCATGTTGTTTATGAATGTAAATCTAAATCTAGGGTCAATGAGAGTGCCAAATAATGTATTCATGGTTTTAGGTTCCAAACAAGGATTACCCAACAATGCAACTAGAATATTCAAATACGAAATGAAACTTAATAGAATAGTAAATAACATAATTGGTCTATATTAATGCACACAATCTTGATTTATGTACATATATACTACAATTGCCTTCCAACATGACACTTAAGCCTTCAATACATATTGACACAAATATGTGAAAATTATAAGATTTTTGGATGACATTACAATTTTACTCAATATGCTATCAAACTTCTATAATGAAACAAAGCCAATCTTCCAAAGCTAGAACTAAAACTAACTAGATTCAAATGATCATGAGTGATGATTATATAGTGAGCCTTAGACTTTGAGGTGATTTGTATTAACTATAAGGTGGCAAAAAAATCAATGCCAAATGGAATATGTATCTTGGTAACATTTACCAATGAACCTTCTAGAATGAATGTAGTAAAGAATATGTACAATGGATCTCATTATGTTTCATACTATGAACTCTTGAGGACCAATGAGCTTAGACATGTAATCAATTTTACTGGAAAGCTCATATGATTTCCACACGGATAAAATATGTATGCCAAGTGACTAAGTGTATAACTCTAATATGTCTTTGCAATGAGAACCACTAGTGTAGCGATCATATAGTGAATAGATAATTATTGTAAGCCTATAAGAAAATTAAAAAACATGAAATAAAATTTACTTTTGGGTGATCCAAGATTTCTCTTACACCTTTGATTCTCCTAATCAACTCTAATATTGTCCTTCCTTTTTCTTCAATGCAATCTTCTATTATCCCCCTCTCTCATTTTGATTTGGTGATAATCAAACTTCTAATCAATATTAGTGAAATATTTTGCACCACTTAATTAATCAATTATGCCATCCATCCTTGGTAAAAGGAATCTATACATATTCTCCACTCACCTCGTTTCTTCAGTGCTAGTACTACATGTACCACACATGGACATGTACATTTTATCTAATCAAACATTTCTTTAGAAACTATTGCACTTATTGATTTATATCTTTATTTTTTATCGATGTTATTCTAAGTACCACCTTATTTGACAAAATTATTCTTGAAACTAGGCCCATATGACAACTTTCATATTGTTTGATATGATGTCCTTGTATTCTATCAATAATTTTATTTTTTTCAGTTGCAGTGCTTCTCTTGCATTTACAGTGGCACAAATTTTAGGATTCAATGGAGAACACATATTGTCATGTCTCGTCCTATCTAAGAATTTCCCTTCATATAAACAAATTCCAATGCTACCACAAACTTAATTTTCTTTCCTCTTCAATGGTACTAAAGTATGTTTTTTCCATCCTTCATTAAAATGTAAGTATTTTCTCTCCAATTATGCAAAAAACATCTATCATACTACCATCATCTATCAAACAATAAATGGCATACATGTATTCGCATAATATCACAAAATATTCATCATGATATGTCCTTATCTTAAATTTTACCAAATATTGTTTGCTTATTGTTCACTATATTTTCTTCCTTTAACCATGAGATTCCATAAGGACTAGATGTTCAATCTCTTCAATTTCAACTTGTCAAACATCTCTAATATTATATGTATTTTGTGCTTATACTATCTAATATAACCTTGTAACACTTTCCCTCAATCTTGTAAATTATCTTGAAAAAATTCTTCATCCACATTGGTTCTTCTTTCTCTACACTATCTAGTTTTAGAAAATATCTCTTGATGATCAAGGAATCACTTATCTATGGTTCACCTATTAGATGTTGTGATCTTTTGAATTATTCATCAACATGTGATTCTTCTATTGATACTTTCTTAACTCTGGAAACACTAAAATTATTTATGTATGTCCACTTTGCATCTAAAATAAGTTCCTCTAAAACATATTTCATTGTCTTTAGAAAATATTTTGTTACATCTTTGGTAACCATTGGTTTTATCATTGTCATAATGATCACTTTATACAAAAATGCAATATATTATCTCACAACATTCTCCTTTTGTCTCAAATTTTGTAATATTTCCAATAATTCTAACTTGTAGTCTATAGGTATGAATTGATTCTTTAATTTTGTTACCATCTTATTGTATTTTTTGTATCTTTTCCTTTTCTCCTTTTTTCTCAATTTTGTGTTCTTTCCAATAATTATAACTTAGTCAACAATTATGAGTTGATTCTTTAATTTTATTACCATCATATCTCATTTTTCTATCTTTTCCTTCCCTCTTGTATTTCTTTTGAATTATACTACTTTCCACCAAAAAGTAGTGTGTCCTTTCAACTTGGTCTTAGAAAAGCTAGCCCTTTCAAGATTTATAATTTCTTCATACTCAAAAATATTTTTCTAGTTCATAACTATCTGATCAATCAAATCCCCCATGATTTAAAATTCTAGAATAGGTCTAGAAATATCAACTCTAAGCCTCTTTACAAATTAGGAGATAGATCTCAAAAAATTTACCTTATTTGTTTCTTCTTCCCCTTGATCTTACATATCATGTTTGATACATGATACATTTATATTCTTTCAATTTTTGGGTCATCATTTACATCAAATTCCTATGTTGATATCCTCTCTTTCTATCTTCTTCTGCAACATCTAACCTAATCTTCATTGCACTCATTATTTTAAACATTTTCCATCTTTTTGGAAACATTAACAACACCATGTCCTATTCATGGATGCATCTTGTCCTTTGATCTAATTGTTGAATCGATTTATCCATAATCACTTATGCATATTGCTTGACATTCAATGCTCTATTTACAAGCTTCTTGAAGACTATCCCAAATTTAATGAAATGTTTACAAGAAAAACCCCTTAATCTTCACAAGATGTAAAACAACACTCTAATACCATTTGGTGTAGTTATGGGTGAAGGGTTAATTAACAACTATGCAACTATGCAACTAGAATTTCAAACACATAGTGGAACTTAATGAAATAGAAAATAACATAATTGATCATTATTGATTCACAATCAAGAAACACATTATAATCCACCATTATAATCCACCAAATAGGTTTACAAGATGAGGCCTTAACCTTCATGACATATAGGCACAAATATGTGTGAATTATAGGATTTCATAGTGATATTACAATGTTCTTCAATTTTCTATCGAACTTATATAATGATACTAGAGGAAATATTCCAAAGATAGATTTAACACTAACTAGATTTAAATGATCATGAGTGAAGCTTATATAGTGATCCTGATCCTTTGGAGTGATAACGAAAAAATGAAAAAAATAAGGGATTGTCATTTAAGTTTTTGAATCCAAGAGGATAAAGAAAAAAATAGAATCCTGTGAAAAAAGGAGAATATGTGTCAACTCATTATCCTAGATCCTACCTAACTAAAAAAAAATTACTTGCGTAAACTTAATAACCAGGTGTAATATCAAATTTAGAATATAATATATGTATAAGGACTTATTGTTGGTGCAATATTTAAATCGCCTTTGTTGGTGCAATATTTAAATCGCCTTGGCGATTTAAATATTGCACCAACAATAAGTCCTTATAGAGATTTTTATGTACATGAGATTACTTGTGGACTATTTTTTAAAATGAATTTTGCAACTCTTAAAAGTTGGACAATTTTTTATTGAAGGCTTTTGTTTGGTAGAAGGAACTTGGAATGAAGGTCTTGGTAAACCCACATGACTAGTATGTCTATTAGACCACCCATAGAAAAATAATTTTTGATTGAAGGTCCTACTTTAAGGTGTTTTTAAGTTTTTTTATTTATTTTAAGGAATACCATCTTTATAGGTGACATGATGATGCCACATGGCTTTTGATTGAAGTTTTCTCATTAAAATGTGTCTCAATGGCACTTTATCTCCCTCCATTCCATATGATAGTTGTTAAATAGAAATTTCTTATTTTGTTTTCATGATCAAACAAAGTCCTCACAACATCATATTTTGCATGAATGTGACCCTTAGATTAAGCTTTCCAAGATAATATAGTTTTTAATATTTTTATTTAATTATTGTATCTATTTTATATTTTCTAATCAACATGGATTTTAGTGCCAAACATAAAGACATGTTTGACACATGGAAAAATAGCAAACAATGGGAATACTTTTTTCTAAAGATCTTGTTGTTGCCTATGAAATGGAATGGAATCTTTTAGTAGTCTACTATGCTCCATGAACTAGTTTCATAGGTAGTGACTTGTAGCATATGAGACTACCTCATACTCTCACTTGTGTTGAAGGAGGCATATAACTATGCTTCAATACAAGACATACATATCCTCCTTCCAATAGGATTTGAACTTGTGACTTCTTTCAAGAGGACAAGTCTTTCACCAATACACCAACTCAAGCTATCAAACTAGTTAGATTTTAAAAGAATATAAGGCATGAAGATTTCATAACAAAGAGTTAAATAAGGAAAGGATCAACATTTGAACATAAAAAATCAACTAAATGCAAAATACTTTATATATATTCAATATACTATTAAAATATTTTTCTTTAATGTAGTAATTTTTTGAATTACATTTAATCAAGATAAAGAGTTAAACAAAAATATCAAAATATGAAGAAGAAAAATAAATGATTAAAAAACTTTTTAAAGAGGGACAAACTGTGAAGTGACAAGGTCACAAATGGGGACCTCATCCCTAACATAAACACTCAACAATAACACCTCAAAGGGACTGAACATTGGTGACAATAACAACACCACCACATTTAGACCATCACACTATATCAATACCAGTAAAATAAATAAATGAGTAGATTGTTAACCTGCAAGAATTATAATTTTAACAGAAGATGGAGACAATTATAAGATTGTTTGAACAGTATTCACTAAACAAAATTTATTGCAAACATACTTTCATATACAGATTTGATCATTAATTTAAAAAATCATATGTATGATTCTAAATAAAAATGTTACAACAGACTAATACAACATTTAATCTTTGTAAATCAATTATGCAGTCTTGAACAGGGACTGCAGCTGCATTGCAGTACTTTCTAAACTAAATCTTTTCATGAACTTGTCATTTTTACAGTCATTTATGAAAATGTTTCTTCAAGGATGGTTTCAAGTCTAATCCTAGACGCACTACTAGAAAAACACATTTCCTCTGACCCTCCCGATTTACATGACACCATCTTCCACCTTTCTCTATCACAGTTACCCTTCTCCTGTGGCCAGGGATCAGGCTGGATTTTGCAATACATATCATCTTTCTCTCTGCACCTAATCATCTCTTTAATGGCCGAATTAGCCTTGAATACCATTGCAGCCATGTCTGAAACTGAAAGAACCTATTGCAATTTACGTAAAGGAAGCAAAAAATAAAGCTCTCCTAAATCCAATTCCTCCTCTGAATTAACAGACACCATAAATTTGCCAATGTGCAAGGAATCCCAATGGCAAAGAAAATACCCAGGATTTTGTACAATGATTTCGCCTGCTTTAATGGGTATGCTGAATTCCTTCATAACGCCACTGAAAAATATGACTTCGGCCGTTTGCATGAACTGGGTTTGGGAAGAAGGCATGGATGTGCGGTTGCCCATTCTGGCTCTAACCAGGAATACCTAGATTAATATTTGCCTATCAATATACAATGTGTATATATATATTTTTTTTGATTGGTGATAAACATCTGACGTGGAATAATATAGTTTACAAGCCTCATATGCAGATTTAAGGATATCCCAAGCTTCTTTTGATTTTTGAGAAAATAGAATCATCAACAGAGTTTTGGATCCAACATTTTGCCTTGTTCTCTTTCTTTCTCTGATCTGCAGTTGCATTTCTTTGAGCATTATTCATAGCAACTAAGTCTTTTGGAGTGGGCTCTATGTAGCCATTCTCAACTGGTTCCCAACATTCCTGGGCTTGCAGAAAAGACTTCATTTTCAAGGACCAAAAATCATAATTTTTACCAAGAAGAATGGGAGTTTGTGGCAATCGGTAGCCATGATTAAAAAAACTTCCAATATAGAAAAATGATTACCCTTTCTCAAAGAGCCCTACAAAATATGCCTCAGATGCCTCTTGCAATGCTGAAATGGCAGGACTCTTGGAAGTGCAGGTCTGCAATTTCTATGACAATAATGGCAGCTTCCTTATGAGCAACTTTGTGCTCTTCTGATACTTTCGAATCTCCCAGAGAGCAACTGTTCTGGGTCTGAATCTATGCAGCTCCTTCACTCCACCAATGCCTCTGCCTTCCTTGACTCTGATCTGGGCTTTTCCTTAGTTCTGTTCTGGGCTTTTCCTTCCGTTTACTTCCTCCACACAATTTCCTTCAGCAACAATATCTCCTTCAGTTTCCTTGTCTGTATCTAGTTGCTCTCCATTTAAGTATGAAGAGTCTTATGCAACCTGGACTTGATAAGTTGCTCTAATACCATGTCAAATATGGCAGAAGAAAAGAAGAACAACGCAGCAGAGCAAAAACAGAGCATGGACAGAAAAACATATATCATATATTCATTCTTATGTTCAAAACAGAGTAATACAATATTTAGGTCTTTAGCAATCTTCTGGAAGCAGCTGGAAACAACTTGCAATAGATAGAGTAAGCTACAAGCAACTTAACCTCATACGAAGCAAACTGGAGCATTTGGGAGTCTTCGAGAGTTAATACGTTTACCTATTGCACCTACCAAAACGAAACTAGAATGCTGTATTATCTCTAATAATGGGGACTTCATCTCCAACATAAACACTCAACAATAACACTCTAAAAGAACTGAACATCGGTGACAATAACAACACCGCATTTAGACCATCACATTATATCAATACCAATAAAATAAATAAATGATTAGACTGTTAAGCTGCAAGAATTATAATTTTAACAGAAGGTGGAGACAATTATAAGATTGTTTGAACAGTATTCACTAAACAAAATTTATTGCAAACATACTTTCATATACAGATTTGATCCTTAATTTCAAGAAACAAATGCATGATTATAAATAAATATGTTACAACAGACTAA
>VDFB02340677.1:0-64219 GCA_007258455.2 Sequoia sempervirens | reverse complement strand
AACGTGTTTTTCTCTAACGATTTGTTTTTTGTTTGTAGGTACAACAAGGAATTATGAATTGGAAATAAATTCATTAAAAGTAGTGTTTGGGAGGCCGCTTCACATGATTTTAGGATAGTGAAGGATTAATTAGCATGCTTTCACAAGACTTACATCATTTAATTGTATGATGTCATGGAAATTTCATGCTAAAAATGGGTTTTCTCTTTTCTAGAGCATTCATTATGCCATAAGCTTAAATAGCGGTGGCAACCCGGTGCAGTAAAGGTAATCTTATTGAGCAGTGTAGACTACACTGACACATAGTTGTTGGTAGTGCATCGTGGTATTTACAGAGGGTGATGCCTGTCTAAGTGGCGAGGTTTGAAAACTACAAGATGTAATTTCGTCCATGGAACCTCCAAGTTAATTTAAAGTGCAACCATGGGAAAGACCGTTTGAGGAGTATCTTTCGCATGAATTTCTGGAGGTTGTATTCAAGGTTGATTTTCACAGAGTAGAAGATTGTATACACACGGTGCTGGGAACAAAAGTCACGATTCCAAGGGAAAGAAGGATGTTGTTCCCCCCTTAGGTGATATCCATATTTCTCACAAATTTTATGGATTTAGTTCAGTCTTTGAGAGAATTAGAAGATATAGCAGAAAAGTATGTGAAACCGCAATTTTTTTTTAGTACATGATGAAGCTTTTATAGTTTTAGTAGGTATTGATGCTTATTGTTTTTTGTACAACTTGTACTTATCCCTTCCTCTTTAATAAAAATAATATTTAATGAGGGGTTATGTTTTAGAGTGTACCATAAGTTATAGTTTTAGATATTATATATTGGGGATTGAGCTTCAAGCATGCATTTGGTAGGATAATTAAACACATTTTTGAGTGAATGAGTGAAAACCAACTTGAATATTTAAGGATTCCTTCAACTACTTATTCAAATTTACCTCAACATATACACCTATTTAAGCTTTCAAGTAGAGCAATTAAATTATTATACATAAAAAATATTTTGAATTAGAAGTTTGGCTATTCTAGCATAGAATCCATAAGGGAACTAATTGAATTGGAAACTCATCTACATGGTATTTTGAAGTATTCTCAAACATGGTAGTATCGTGAGACCAATATGATAAAATAATAAAATCATTGCCCATGGACTAGTAGATGTATGGATTTAAATAGGTTTATATATGTTGTGTTAGTTCTCCAACTTGCATTAAATAATTTCTAAGATGTGAATTCTTATGATCAAAACTACTAAGAGGATGGGCTAATGAATGAGAGATTATTAGACCTATCTTACGACTTTAGGCTCTACATGACCTAGAGTGTATCCTTAAATATGGCATAAGGTTTCTCAAAATGTAAAGAAAATAAAATGTTCATCCATACAAGAAGAATTCTTAAAATATTGCACATTCATATGCATCCCTTATACCATTAGTTCTCAGAAATGAACAATATAAATTATTCATAGAATGATTTTCCTTCTTTGAGTATGAGTGAGTTGGGAGGGTTTCTTATGGATTGACTAGTGCTTATTCAGGGAAATATAAAGGACCATGTAACGCCCCGCCACGAAACCCCAGAGGACAACACACAAACATGACTATATACAAAACAAACAAAAAATTAACCAATAACAGTGAACTGCATAACTTAACATAACATGAAAACTAAACTAATTTCTCTAAGGTTCCATGACTGCATTACTAACACATCTATAAACAAGAAATAGATTTATTCCATTAACAAATATGTTTATATGATTTGTCTAACCATCAAGTTCATTTTAAACCATTACATTATATGTCATTAGTTAAACAACATTAAAGATCATATATAAAGAACTAACGAGTACATATACAAATTCCATTACATGATATTACATCATTACTTTGTTTATAATATTGCTTCCCTGAATACAATTGGGAAGATTACATTAAATTACAACACATGGTACAACTAAGATGCAAATCCAATACATATACATTAAGACTATCTTCTCAAATAGGAACATGAACTGGAATCTACTTCACAAGGGACAACCTCCATGCACTCGAACAAGTAGCAAGGAAAAACCAATGGAGGAAAAAGCACCAACCTCTCGACCATGTGGAACCATAAGGTTCACCCCCCGTGCTAGGAGTTAGCATAAGGTCCCACTACAAACAAGCAGTCAAGAAGACAGTAGGCTAACATATACAAGGGTTGCACATGACCCCAACACAACACTACAACAACATTAACATCACATAAACACATACATCGCTTCCAGAGGCATCCACACAATAAGACGAGAACCACGACTAGGGAATGCTAGACTGCAATAGGGAAGAGTGTCATCACATAGCTTGATATGGGTTACCCATGCAGATCTTCTTAAGCCACGACCCCCATCCTAGGTTACCCTGTTGACCTCTCCCGATCCCCAGCCCCCACACAAACTCATGTGGAATCAACATACTTCTCATGAGGACAAGGCAGTTGATCTTGTCATTCCAGGCCTTTCCATCTCATCTCAAGCCTAAACGAGCACTTGATCCATGAGTGAGGCATGCATTATATTAATTAATGTGAGTTCTACCCATCCCCCTAATTCATTATTAAGGTTATCTCTGTATTAAGAAACTCCCAAATGGGTTACCCTAGACATCGCTTCGGGTTCCGACCCCCATTGAGAGCCACTCCCCCTACTTGCAACTAGTAGACCCTACACAACAAGCAAGGTAGAAACCATCTTGCACACTTAAAAATTCACATGAATCCAATAGGGTAAGGCATTGCTCATCTTGCTCACATAATCATGAAAATCCATATACAATGCAAGGCATTACCCATCTTGCACACATAGCATAATCATAAGAATTAGTGCAACACATAACATATTCATAAGAGTCAATGCATAGTGCAAGGCATCAACCATCTTGCACGCAACACAAAACATTGCCAAACTACTTGCAAAGAGAAACCATCAAAAGAACCACACATGGTAAAGTACTCCCTCCTAGCCTCTAGAAACCGACCTTAACAATATTCACAAAAGACTCCCACTTTTGAATAATAACCAAAAACATCCCAGTTCCACTAATCAAAAGCATTATTCAAAACAAGCATACAAATAACAATGCAACCATGAACGACTCAATATATAAACTTTACTTCCACATTTTATATTGCCCATTTCACTTAACAAGACGCATTATCTAATATAGTCAATTAATCATCCCATTTTACAATAACCAACATAATACTCAATACAAACAACCAATCTAATATCAACCACAAAATACATTGCTTTTACATTTCATATTACTCTTTACCCTTTAACCACAATTACCCCAATTTCCATAACCAAACACTAAACTTCAAACATCATCCAAATGCAATCATGAAGTACATGGTAGATTTACTATTCAACTATTGAGTAACTATAAGAGAAAACAGATTTTTTTCATAATTAACAAGGAAAGTAATCTAATTTTCTCATTTATCGAATCCTCTAATTAATTAAATATAAATAAATCAATCTTTTCCTATTTAATCTTCCATTTCGCTTTTCTACATAAACAATTATTCCCAAGACAACAATATTCCTTTGTTACAACCATAATAAATATACATGAATATATGTGTGTGTGTATATATATGTGTGTGTGCACATATATATATATATGAGATCAAATTATTACAACAGTAAATCAGATTATATTAGGATAAACACATGAAAATATACAACATAAATATATCGACATATATATATATATACAAAATCGAATACAAATTATAAGGAAATACAAAACGCAATACATACACATCGATCCTCAATCTTGTCAAATAATAAATCACCATGTATTCATCGAACTCCCACAAAGAGTTATCTATTGGATTTTATCACTACATAAAGAAACAGTGATTTATAACTATCAAACATATACAACGATTTACAAACCAGATGCGTTTTCATCAAATATCTAATTCCATATATATATCAAATGTAAATAGTAAGCAATCGACTGCCAACATAACAGCATAATTGGATTATTTAAGGGATTCGATTTCAATACAAAGTACTGAATGCAAAGTGCAAGGATGGCGCAATAAGGAGAATCGATTTTCACTAAGGTTATAGCAGAATCTGTTTTCTAATCTCATTCCCACATCATAAATTTATTCTCTTTATAGTATTAGCTCAACCCGCGCCATCCATAAATGTGACCAGAGAATGATCGACTTAAGGCAACCTAGCATGGGGTCCATTGAATTGTCGTTATACAAGATTGATCAATTAATGGAAATGTCATAGATAAAAGCATAATTCTTCACGAATTCATAAGCCTTTGGATCGGGCTATGAATCTTCTTTCAACATAATGAAGCGAAAATCTAATGAGGCAACATTACAGAAATTGCTTTGGTTTGCATGCATGTGGAAAGCTTAGACAAGGAATATGAATTGTTTGACGATGTGCCTCAAGTTCGAGGTATCAAATGCAAGCAAATCCCCCCCCAATAGTTGGGTAGCCTCTGGATTAGGCTCATTCTATTTGGAAAGCGCAGCTGTAGAGGCATTCAATCACCTCTAGTGCGGCAGTAATATTTGGAAGAATGGGTGATTTCCATCCATAATACTGAAGAGATGCAATCAACAGAAGTAACATAGAAAAGATACAAGGGTAGTAAACTATGAGCTTGAGAAGCATCTAAGATTATCATGATCAATTCTATAAATAAAATGTTGGCCAACAGGATTATCCAGATGAATCTGAATGGAAGATGATACAAGAAGGAACCCATACCTTATGGGAGCTCTCACGAAACAATGATATTCCCAATATCTTGCTTGGAATCCCCTTACTCGAAAATGAATCTCTTCGATTCCAAAAGAAATAAAATAAGCTCCGCATTCGTTTACCATCTACATAAATGCATAGTATCCTTGCATAGGGCCCCAAACTGAGCACTGGACGTTTGCGTCCCTCCCTATGGTCAACAGTGACTGAGCGAGCATTCATTCATGGAGGGGTCTTTGGAATAAATTTTCTTTCGACTTTCGATGAGAGAGAGAGGAAAGAGAAGAGAGAGCAATTTACATTATAAAAGATTTTGCAAATCTTTACATAAATAAGGAATAATAGGGATTATTGTTCTAAAGTCCATCTATGACCATATATAAGGCAGTCGATAATTTGACTTCAACTATCTGGGCGACTTCATATATATATATATATATATATATATATATATTAAATGAGAAGTTTTATCATGGCAGCTCGAAAGAATAGAGTTACACATCTGATGAGAGCGGGGGCCTTAATTTATATGCATAAAGTTTTGAGAAGAAATCCATGATAAGGAATCAATACGGTAAGCAGGTATGGATTGTCAAAGGGCTAAGTAGATCGACAACAATGAAATATAGGAACTGAAGGGAAGGAACGATAGTAGGGGTGGGCGCAAGTTGGATTTGTTGAATCGGCTTAAGAAACTTTCAAGCAAATGTAATTGGTAAACAAAGATGGATTTTATCTCATCAAATGTAATGGTTACAAGAATTGCACAAATTGGATTCATTGAAACATCCAAGACAGAAATCGGCAGAAGTAGTTAAATGTTTCCTCAAAAATGCACGATTACAAGCTATGCATAAAATATATTTGTACTATGATCATAAAACAAAATGATTAAATCATTAAACACTCAAAAGAGTAGCAATATCATAAGAGAATGAGGACTCATCTGTAAAATGTGCTTCCTCAAATGATTTGATACAATGCCTCCCTTCACCAATCCTTCTTATTCCTCCCTCGAGAATCAACAATGGAATGCAATTCTTTACAAAAGTTTTCTTGGAGACAAAATTACTTCCCGGAAAACCAAAAATCAAATCCTCCCCCAAATCTATCCAAAATGATAATTATTTACCAAGGAAAACTGTCTGATTTTCAAAAACAAAAATAAAATAAAAATTTCGCAAAAACAACAAGTTTAATTTCAACAATCGGTTTGAAGTGACGCATGTGCTCCAATAAATCTTTTTCTATCTTTTTAATTATTTTTACTATTTATCAATCAGTTATCACATCTCATTATAATATTTCATCACATTTTTTAATTTATTAGCAACTATAATTATTAATAAATCTATTTATATTTGATTATCAAAATACTTGTTACTTAATAATTTAATTTAATGAATCGATTAACCAAGAACAATATTTAACAAACAACTTAAACTAAACAACCCAAAACAACATTTATCAAACATCATGAAAGGGTGAATTATGGAGGGGCACTACATTCTCCCCCCCTAAGATGTGACTTACTCCTGGAAGTCACAAGGTTAGAATAAAACACACACATTAGTTCAAAAAAAATAATTGTTAGATAATACCATGTTCACCTTTTCTTTAATGTAAATACAAGCAGCATCAAATAATCAAGCAAACCAAATGTCAAACAATTACCTAAACCTTAACCAAGGTTGAGAAGCAGGACCAACTGACCACAAACATCAGATGACGCAGACGAGGTGACAGATTAGATACTCTTCCTCTTCGAGGATGATGGCTAGGCTAGGGGATCTTATGTTATCTCTGAACAACTATTCTATTGGGTTTGAGGCATGCTCAGACCTGTTAATTTAGGTGGATTCGATGCCTAGTATCTGCAACCTACAACAAACAAAACAATCGAACATATATATAATCATACAATTGGGCACACTGTGAAAGGAAATCGCAACGTAGCAGGGTACTCATGAATGAGTAATGCGACACTATCATTTTCACCAAGACATATCCGAAGAGAACACTTAATAATCAAATCAACTCGTAAACCATCCGCTAAGTAAATCAGAATGATAATCGCATAATGGTCATGATAGAATAAACACATACTAATCATAACAATGCATCTAATGTCATGTAATACATCAAGCTGATTTGTTACATCAGAATGCTACACTTCCATAAAACGTAGCATAATTATGCACACAAAGCACACATTTTCTATTATCCATCATTTATAGACAAGGCATTCCACTATATTCATTATTCAACACTAAATTTCATAACATATGCGACACAAGATCATGATTTTACACCTTTTCAAAAGCATGAAAACACAATTTTATCATCTCATACGCACTATATTCATGATTTAACATACATTCTTCACATACACACACAAATTTCACATCATCGGGAATCACATCACAAGGCTACACAGGGGTCCATATTGCATTCCTGATAGAAAGAATATTGATACATGCACACTACAGAAAGGGTCTTATCCTTTCCACCGGTTTTCTGCACCATTGGACAAACACCACCAAAGGATAAATCTAAGGTTGTCAATCGAGGATGGAAAAAAGGTAAAACACACCAAGTATTTCCACCACTCTACATTGAAAACAATGTTTCTAGTGGTTAAAAAAATGTATCACTATCTTATAATGAAAGTTATTGTCTTGCAATAACTACATAATAATCCCTCACCAATACCGCAAACCCTACTTTCTTTATGGAAATATTTCTCACTTTCCTTGAAATTTTACTAACCACAATAACAAATCATATAGCAAATATTTTTACCTTTCTTGAATGTGTATTCTTCAAGAAAAAAAATTACAAAAAGGGACACAATTATGTAGTTAAATCATCTTTCATATAAAGCAACTACAAATAAATAAATATCAAGACATAATCAATAATAAAATTGAAATACTAGTACTTCTTCAAATAAGTATAGGATATATGATGTAGGAGCATCACGTCTATGAATTTTTGTTTTGCATTTTTGGTTTTTGTTTTGTCTTTTGGCTTGTCTCTTTGTGACGGGTGGCAGCGGACTTACTTGTTTACTTAGCAAACCTTCTTTGTGATGTTTGGAGGAAGCTTTCATTTTGGTAGGGAGTTACGCGTGGTAGTTGCTTCCTGCTACAAAGAAAAAGAAAAGAAATGGTTATTGCAAGAGGGGGCTTGATGCAATGTGAGCACTCTGCCAGTGCAAGGAGAGTTGGACGTAGTTTAGAGAGAGAGAAAATGATAACAGCAAATTAATGTGAAGCCAGTGAAACAGTTTGCAATGGTTTTGAGGAAGAAGAAGCTGATTCTTGGAAGGATGTTACGTCTGGCAACAAGACTCGATGTGTGCAAAGGTCACCTTGTTCAAAATCGGCCCCTGATTTTGGAGTGTGAGTTGTAGACAGGGAAATCGATTCTTTGTTGCTCGACCCAACTTACTATCACATTTTGTTTACCTTTTATTGGCTTTGTTGGCGTTGGAGGTGTTTGTGTTCATCTATGATGGTATGAGCTTGCTGTTCATCGTGGGATTCAGGAACTCTTAGTGTTGAATGTTTGAATTAGCACGGGTTACTATACCAATTCGACTCTGTTCTTTTCATTGTTGACTAATGCACTCTATTTTCCTTATCGATGGATGAGATTATGATTCATGTGTTTCGATTGAAGCATGAACTGTGGTTGTTTCTATGCCCTTAAATGTGAATCGAATAAACTGCCTGAAAACATCAATCTGAAATTTAGTTTGGTTAGTTACTGGTGTTATGGACTAATTACTGGCGCAAATTTTATTCTTGAAACTTGTTGGTTGCCGAGGTCCAAAATTAGACTGTCATCAATATATTGTAGAGGATTTTTCTCCTCACTTTCCAACTTCTCTATAAATGAAGAATTTTATCTCTTATATACAAAAGATTATGGAGACAATCCCCAAAGATAGGTGACACTTGTTACAAGATTAACTACCAGAAAAATGGTCAACCTCCTACACTAATCATGAAGGAAAAATTTGTGAGATCTATCATAATAGAAGTTGTGAAAACAATGTTGCATTAATGGTTGCATGAGTTGTTTTACTCTTCCACCACTACATGTGAGTATATGCTTTTTATGATAAAATATTGTTTGTGGGAAGAAAATATCTATTTGGGTAGTTGCAGGGTTTTAATGGATCATTAATGATGCTCTAGCTATGTAAGATTGGTGCTATGCATTAAATGTTCCTTTAACTCCTTCAAAAAAATTCTTAAATTTTGATCGTTGATGTATTCAAGTGAAGAAGATCAATGACTATCACACATTATAGTGTCATATACATAGTATATTTCGTTAAAACAATAATTTAAAGAGCCTTGGCATTAGAAAAGACCTACCAAGGATCAAATTCATGCTCCTACTTTCACACTTGACCTATCATTAGAGAGGCATGTTGTATACTTCAACTAATAGGAGCATTACATTTATTGAGGTGGTTAACATGTGGCCCAATAATATCATAGTATTTTTCTACACATATTTACAACTAATCCATTGTATGTACTAATATTCTACCTTTATTTCCAACCCCATATATGAAAGTGGTACTCACATTTAAAACTATGATTTAATAATTTATTTTTCCATTTATTTGCCACCATATATAATACTACCAAACTAGAAACCACATTATAATCTCATCTTAGAAGAGACAAAGCCATAATGCATCACAAAAATGAAAGCGGGGTTGACATTCAAAACCGGGTTATGAAAGAGTTGCATAGTGGAATGGAATATCACTAATTGTTCCAAGTTGACTACTTACTCCATGAACTACACACATAAGCATTAACAAGCCAAACATAAACTATTAACTTGGTGTAAGGACAATAGAACATTGCAAGAATTAGAAATTATGATGCCTAACTTAAGAACACATGTCATGTAATCAGTAGTTCATCATTCTAACAGTCTTCAGATATAAAGAATGATGTGAAGGAGTCGTGTGATGCAATAATAATTTTCTACTTGTCTCCCACCACATAAGATATTTCCAAGTTGAGACCCAAATCAAAATAGTTATAGAAAATATAAAGCCATCACATATCATAGGAATGAGTGTGGACCACATTTAAAATGATTATGTTGATAATGTGGAGTTGCATGATGTAATAAGATGGTGTAGCTTGCTACAAATTGACTAGTCTTTTATAATTACTCTATGAACCATACACATAAGAATTAATAGACCAATCATAACTCAACACATCTAAAAAATAACACATGATTGCATGAAATAGTAGGTATGACTCTACACTCAAGGATATTTGGTATGATATTACTAGTTTATACTTTTAGCATTAAATTTCAAACAAAAATTGCAATGTGAAGGATCCTTATGATTGAATAGGAAATTGATGCATGGAATATCATCAAGGACTTAAAGTTGTAACGTGACCATGACTAAATAATAAAGTGTAATACATGTGTGAGCATACACTAGTTAATAAAATCTAAACGTTGATAAGACTATGACACTCCAAGGAATTAATCTATAAATTTAAGTAAATAAACCAAAAAATCCAATCAACATTATAATAGAAGAATGCAACATCAACATATGCAAATGGAAAAAGTACATAAAAGAGTAGAGTCTTAGTTATAAAATAAGAAAGAAAAACCCTTAAAAACCCTTGTAAATCAGAAAGACCAAAACATTAAGAATTTCATCATGAAAGATGGGAACATTCCAACATGTTGCATACTAGAAAACAAAACAACATTTTTATCATGTTCTAAAAATAGAATATTTTTAGTACCATTTTATTCTCATGTGCTCCACCTAATTATTAAAAAAAATCTTAGAAGGAATAAAAACTACATAGAAAACAATCAAAATATTAAATTAGTACACCGTAGAGATAAAAAAAATGTCATTAGGGTTGTTTAGGACATCGAAAGACCAAGGAGGAGATTCAATATGCTTACCCGATATCACAAGCCTTTAGGAGAAACTCACCATAAGCCTTAGAACAAAATTTTAAGCTTGCTTGAGTATGATCTCACTCTATATTATTGATAATATATTTTACATTAAGAAACATTTGAGTTATGGTAAATAAAAATTAACCATAAAAGAAGCACTATTAAGATCCACTATAAATAAAAAATAATTGTAAAAAATATTATTAACAAGTAATTGAGCCATGAACTCTCATGAAATCTTTGACAAAACACTAACTATTAGAAAAACACCACCATAGTTAGACATTCTTTTAAACTTTAATCAATAACCACAATGACCAACTTGGAACATTTAAAAATATAGATATATTTGATTTCTTCGTATCTCCACTTTATTATTATTATGTTTTCTAAATAATGAATTAACACATATAAATTTCTTCTATGAAATTGGACTTAACATTTATGTCAAAACTTTTGTTACTATATATTTTATTAAATAAAATCAAGACTTCAAATAAACTTCTTCTAACTTTTTTATAAAAATTTCAAATAAATAAGAAATAATGAATTAAGTTATATCAATGTAATCAAAGTTGGCTATGAGTTTTTTATCAATGTAACCAAAGTTGGCTAAGAGTGTTTCCAAAGGATAATTTGTGATAAATATTTCATAGTTTTTTACTCTAAATTGAAAGATTTTTTTTATGTAAAAGGCATAAAGCCTATATATATTATTTATATAATAATTAAGTACAAAAAAGTTTTTACATCTCAAAATTTGATCACTCCTTGATCAAATATTATTGCTATGATAAAGATAACTACACTATGCATAAAATTTCTATGTAAAAGATATAGTCGACCATTCTACCCTTCCTCTACAAACAAGAAACAACTTCAATTACCAATAGACTAGGGGAGAGGGCCCAATAGTGATGCACCCTAACTTTATTGGTCAACATAGCAATGAACATGCAACATTGACATTAAAAAATTATATCCCCGAGTGGCCAGGGACGTGGACAATTCAAATATTTCGTTTCACCCATATAGACCGAGAAAAAAGGTGTCATCAACATGCTTTTTGTTGAGGGGTCATAATAGACCCCCAAAAAAGTTAGACCAATAGTGGTGCATTAAGTCATGTTTTTAGTGCGTCAATGTGGTATCATATGATTTGTTGCTTTTTGAATGTAATGGGAATATTTTTTTCAACTATTAGGTCCTCTCTTACAATTACTAGTTCCATAGTTTTAAAATATTGGACTTTGAATGTACATGTACTATGACAACTATTGGTACCCGCACCACTATTGGGCCCTCTCCCCTAGTGCATTTCAAAAAACCCCACTCCATAGTTTCATGCAATGAGTGAAGAGAAACCTTTGAACCAACAAAACATAAGAAGCCAATAATAGACACCACTGAAGCAAAATACTGGAAGAACAAAACCCCATTAACAACACTACCTATGCACAAGGTTTGCCACTGCCATTACACTTCCATTACATGCCTATGCACAAATTTTTCACTACCATTATTCTTCCATCTGCATGATTTCAATTGAATTCTCCCCTTGCATTTTGTTTCCAGCCCCAAGATTCTGAGAATTTGTAGTTATGTTTATGTCAAGGATATAAGGATGAGGTGGAGGATTAGCTACCCTAGAAAAATGATGAGGTGGAGATATGTTTGATGGTGCCACATGAACATGACTAGGAGCTACTCTCACCGGTTGACGGGGAATACTAGGGACAACAACTTGAATGCAATTATGTTGCAGAAGGAATGTAAAATAATGATATTTCTCCCTGAAACTTTCAAATATATCCCTCCCCAAATGATGATTGTATCTCGAAAGATGTTAATAATTTTTATATTTATTGTTTACGAATTGTAAAGGATGTTTATCTTTCTTTTATTTATTTTTTCATATAAATACAAAAGCCACAATTATTATAGATAAATAGATAATTTTTCCCTCCTAAAAATTAAAAAATAGCCTCTCTATGCATTGAGAGACCATTAATTACCAAAGGATTAATAGTTTACTTATGAGATGTGATGGTTTTGAGCCATAGGATTTTTCTAAGGTGTATTGGATTTGAAAGGAAAGACATTTTTGAAGCTTGTGAGGTATGAGTATTTTTAGCCATTAAAGCAATTTAAAGATACATTTTTTAAGGAAAATTGAATTTGAGGGAAAGATATTTTTAGAAGCTTGTAGGAAGTTCTATTTTAAAAAATTTTGCCACAAAAATCACAAGGGTGGGCAAGCAAACATATTAATCAACAATCAATCAACCATTATGTTAGTAGGAGGGCTACTTCCATTATGATATAACCTTCACTAGCACAAGGATCTTGGTATATTGTCCACTATATATGTTGTAGCAAACCAAGAAGGAATTTTTTTTTTAAGTACATAAAACTTGATGAGAAAGACACAATGAGAGGGGATTAGAGAGGATTAATCTTTAGATATACATTCAAAGAGAGATTACTATTTTTTAAGTATATTGGATTGGAGGGAAAATAATTTCTTTAATAATCTTGTATGGGCAAACGAAGAAGGATTAATTTATTTAGGTGTATCTTGAGGGAAAATAGGAGAAGATATTTTGTAGCAAGCTTGCACAAAAAAATTAAGGAGGGTTAGTTTTTTAGGTGTATCTTGAGGAAACAATGAATATATTTGAGGAGGGAATAAAGGAATTGATTATTAGATATAGATATAAGAAATTTTTTTTTTTAAGAAAATTAGGTTCGAGGGAAATATATATATTCATTCATAACTAATCACCTATTATGTTAGTTGGAGGGTCACATTTATTGTAAGATCACCTCTATTGGTGGAATAATTTTGATATGTTGGACTATATATGTTATGCATAGCAAACTTCTCAACCAACAAAAGATATATGTATATGTATATGTATGTATATGTATTTATATATATACATATTATATACATACATATATAATCTTTGGTTGGATATATATACATATGTATAAGTACATACACATACACATACACATATACATATATGCATACATATATATATGTATGTGTATACATATACATATATACTTGAATATACATATATAAATATATACATGCACATATACATTCACATACACATACACATACACATACAAATACATATGCATACACATATATATATGTATATTTATATATACATATATACACATACATAGGCATAGACGTTTATGCATATATATACATATATGTGTGTGTACATACATACATACATACACATATATGTATATGTGTATGTATGTATGTATATACACATACATACATACACATATATGTATATGTGTATGTATGTATGTATATACACATGTGTATGTATGTATGTATATACACATACATGTAAATGTATATTTACATGTACATGTATGTGTATATGTACACACAAATGCATATACATACATACATATATGTATGTATGTATGTATGTATGTATGTATAATTATAATTATAAACGTAATTCTCATTTTTTGTAATTAAAAAAATGAGATTATATAGATATTGATAACCTTATTTTATATAGTATATTACAACATTATAAGATAGGGGAGATGGTCTAATAGTGGGGTGGGGTCCTATAATGGGTATAGTGATTGACCACGAGGGGACCAATTCATGTATATCTTTTACTTGATAAAGTAATTAAAATATTCCTCAAATCGACTCTTTATTGCACCAAAAAAGTTAACTTGGGATCCAATCAATCATTGCAATATTTTTGTATACTATTTAGTAATTATTTAAATAAAATGCATGCCAGAGATAGGACACAAAGAATCCACCTACCAATATTCCAAATTAACATAGCTTGTACACATGACCCACTAAAAATATTTCAATCCTTTTTATAATATTAATTCAATAAATGGAAAAGATACAATTTCATTGTCTTGAATACAAAATGACACTTTAAAACATAGGCATATTAATTTTTTCAACTACACATGAAGCAAAAACCCATAATAAAATAGTGTTTTGCTAATATAAAGTCATTTATAAATAACATAGTTTGCCAAGTGTCCTATCAAACAAATAGATACGCCTGATATCTCCTCGTCAACTTAATTTTATCAAGAGATAACTACCCAACTACTAGTCACTTCCTCCATGAATAACAACTAGCACACTCAAAGGTGTAAAGCTCACCAATCAAGCCATCAAAACAAGAGGATAGAAATTTAAGATTTCAAACCAAATAAGCATTCAACCAAATCAATCAATTGAAAAACTTGATATGAAATTAAATTTTTTAAACATCCATCAAATCTATCTATTCATCTCAAATGAATCTATCCACAAAAAATGATTTCAACCAATCAAATGAAAGTGCACAAATCAACATGTCCTCTCACATATTCCTATAAATGCATCCATTTTCCTAGTCCAATTTCCCAACAACCCTTAAAAAATTCTACATAGTAAGTTCACATTGCTATCTATTTGATCAACTATAAGTTTACTAGGTTACACTTTAAACCATTATTTTCTTTATATACTACAAACTATTATTTTCTTTATAATCTTTGTATATTTATGACTTCAAACCAAACGAGTATTCAACCAAATCAATTCCAAGTTTTATGTCCATTGTAAGAAAACAAGTTTTGTGTTGAGCATTTTAGATACATGTCTTCCATTTCTTAATGAAATGACAAATATTATTTCATTAGAAAATGACAAACATAAATATGTAAAATGTATTTAAATTCTAAATTGCACATCACAAAACATGATAGAGAAAATAGTATTGTGTAAAGGGGAAATCAAGGATAAAAATAAGATCAAATATGAATGAATGGAAACTAATCTAATTCAAACAAAAAGACGATTCATGCCCATTATTCACGAAATGAAGCTATGAAGAACAAACCCAAATGATGCAATCAAAAGAAATAACATACAATGAATTTATAAACATAGCTTTACCATCCTGTGTCGAAGTATATTCGCAAAGATGTCAAATTGTTCATTGTATCAATGTGAAGCCTCCATTTGTATGTAACAAAAGCTTCAAAGTGTGATGTTGTTGATCAAAGATATGTGTAAATTTTGTATAAAGATTGATTAAGATTTCAATATTACTTCATTGTGCAAAATATGTTGAATCTCCGATCATTTTTTAGAAGAAATGAGGTTGTTATATATATTTTGTGTTTCAAAATGAACGCTTGAGACTGCATAGTAGAATATCTTGATCAACAATTCAAAACCATTAAGAGGATTTAGATAGGAATAATCAGTGTATTTTGATTAGGTAATCGTTGCAATTGAAGAAATCAATTTGAGTGTTCAATGGGATTAAGGAAATAGATTGAATAATCTGTGGAATTGAAGAATAGATTGTTTTATTAGGAAATAGATGGATCAGCCAAAGAATAGAGTGAGCAATCGGGGGATCATAATTTGCTCAATCATGAAAGTGGGTGAGGATAATTAATTAATTGATTTAAATAATTAATCTTTTTGGAGTTGAACGTGCAAATCATGTTTGACTTTTGTAAACAAAGTTATATTTGTTTGATTTTGACCTTTTGGATGATGTTTTCAATAATTTATCCAATTATTCAAGTTTAGGGGAAAGTGACATAGTTAAACTATTATGTTTTAATAATTTAATTAATTTAGGAGCATAGGGTGAATTAGCGACATAATTAAATAATTGACGTTATTTAATTAATCAGGAGGAATAAAGTTAGATTAGAACTTTATTAAATAAATAAAATTTATTTAATTAGTCAAAAATGATGAAAAAGTGAATTAATTAAATAAATATTGTTATTCAATTAATAGAGAAAAATAGGTTTTTTGATATAATTGATGTGAAATGTAGTGATATTAATTGATAATGATGTCGATGATGAGAAAATGTCATTTAGGATGTGCGATAAGTTTTAGGTCATTTTTACATGCTACATTTTGCCCCTCTTTGAGACAAAGTAACGGTTGCTCTGTTTCAAATATTTCGATCTTAAGATCAAGATTTTTAAATTTTTGTATGCCCCACTGTGCCCCGGTGGTTAGTGGAATGATGGTAGGACACTGGGCTGCCCCCTCAAGAGGTTGGCTAAAAAAATTATTTTGTAGGTCAAGCTCGCAACAATGTTCTATTTTAGTTTCGATGTGTAGAGGACAAAAAATGAAGTCTATATGACTCTCGCTAATAGTTTAGATGTCCTCGAGAGGTCCTAATTTTAACCTAGGATGCTTTCCTAGGTAAAAAATTAGGGTTTTGAGGGTTAAAATAGGTCATTAGAGTTTAATTCTCCTCATTTTCATTTTGAGCCTATAGAAAATTCTTGCCTCTGGATTTCATGATTTGTCAGTTGTCAAGGAGCTATGGTGAGGATTCTAGGAGCCCCACATCACGTGAATGTGGTTCGCAAGTTTGAACGGCCTCCAGGCATCAATGCCCCGATATGTACCCTTTCCTTTCACATTTTTTACTTTCCATTTTTGTGTAATTAATGCATGAAGAGTTTTATAGCATCAGCACTAATGTCATGTTTTTTTCGCTTTTGAATCATTTTTAGCACTTTTGATGTTTATATTCATTTCACTTTTGAGTGTTTCTATCGCATTTGAGTTATATGTTCACTTTCAACATACTATTTCACTTTTGTTTTTGCCCTTGCCTAAGATTTTCACTTTTGATTTTCTTGTTACGTTTTGTCTACCTTTGTCAAAAATTTGCGCTTTTGAGAAAAAAATTCGCTTTTTCTAATGCTTTTTCCTTTATTTGAGGATTTCAACAAAACAGTCACTGCTTTCACCTATTTTTTAATGCTCTTTCCAAAAAAGTCACCGCTTTTTGACAAAAATTGGCCACTTTTGCTTTCAATAGAATTGTGAGTCAATTTGTTTGCAATTTGAGGCGCATTTCATGTTTTCGTAGCAAATTCTTAACATTGTGGGTTGAATGGTTGCAGGCGATTCTTATTCCACTTATATCGAGGGAGCGACGACTGCAAGAGCTATTTGATTTGATCATCAGGTTCCACAAGTTGGAGCGAGATGTTCTAGATGATGCGGGGTTGTGACACATATGTTACATGTTGACTATTAGATTCCATAGAGGTGTGATGACCACTCTTGTGGAGAGGTGGCACTCAGAGACCTCATCCTTTCATTTACCTATTGGCGATGCCACCATCACCCTAGAGGATGTGTGCAGGATCCTCTATGTACCTATTCATGGAGAGCTTGTAACTTATTCTATGTGAGGCATCTTCAGATTCATGAGGTAGAGATAGACCTATCCAATTTTGTTGGCAACACAAATCTAGTTTCATTGGTTCTATGTGGTTTGGTCTCAGGGCTCATCACTTGATCGATGAGGCAGGAAATTTCCTATTGGTTGGGGTGTGTGCATTGATAAAATGTTCGAGCATGGCACTAGATATGCATAGGGCCCATGTCTCCTTACACATTTTCACAGAGATATGCATGAGGTCACTTACCATGGGGGTAGATCTATTTCTGTTGATGTCTCTCTACTACATGTATGGGGGTGGGAGCACATCCCAGTTACTCACCTTGATGGTATTTTGGATCAAACTCCAGAGGATCCATATTCTTATCATTATGGTGATTTTCTTCACTCCACCTGGCATGGAAAACTTCCTTACTGGCATCATGTTTTAGATGATATGTCAGGTTTTTTATGGAGGGCATATTTGGGTTGCAAGACATGGGATGACGACCAAGAGCAGTTACCATTTTGCAAACAAACTCGGTGGCTAATTGGTTGTGTTCATTCCTTGCTAGAGATATATCTACCTGATAGGGTTTGTCAGAAATTTGGTGAGAGATAGAGCAGCTTTGCAGATGCTTATGAGGCTCATTTTGGTGGGACTACCAGAGAGGTCCATGTATGGGGTTTACAGGCTAATTGTGATGTTGTTGTGGAGTTTAGATCTCTTGCCCCATTTAGGTGGGGATGGCATGTTGGTTTAGCCAATCTTGGGACTACCCCAGATTTTGATTAGTGATGGGCACAACATATTTCGTTGAGGTTTACAAATCCTATTGGAGTTCTTGCAATAGGTAGAGTAGGTATTATTGGTCATCGTGGTGACTGACAACGTGTTCAAATTGTTGTCGAGCAGCTAGACAGATCCCAATAGGATGGTGGACAGGGTAGACAGGACAATCTGATGCAACAGGATCAAGGATAGGTTTTGGGTCCTCCTCCAACACTTGGAGGTCGAGCAGTGCAGTTAGTGCAGATGACAATTATGAGGGATGTAGAGGTAGTGTGGTGATAGGTCGCAGAGGCTCATATTGCTACCTTGATAGCAAAGAGGGATAGTATGAGGCAGGAGCGAGATAGCTTGAGGGAAGAGTGAGACATCAAGAGTGGGCATTGTCATGTTGTAGAGGCCCAGGTACAGGTGATTGCAACTAAGAGGGATACCTTCAAAGCAGAGCATGATTCCCTCTGTGCAAAGCAAGATCAATACATGAGAGAGGACACATATTATCAAACTCTGTATGATACCTTTGTTCCTTGATCTCAGCAGGAGTCATGGTTTGGAGAGCCTAGTACTGCTATGGGTGCTAATTCGGGTGGGCACTCAGTCAGACAACCTAATCAACTGCGTCCTTCTCCTCATCATAGCCAGGGTCCTCAGAGATCTCCTCCTCCAACTGAGTAGTAGGGCATTTGTAGTTTGATCTTTATGATGTTATATTATTTCAGAGACATTGTTGTAGACATTATTTTGTATATATATTCATCGTCCCAACTGAGGCCTCATATATATGTATTTTTTTGTATTATCCTATCACACATGTTTCATTATGATGATGTGCTTGACATTCTCATTTTTTTATGATGATATATATGAGATATACATGGTTCGATTCGGCTTCATTATGTGTTATGTGATGATTATGGATGATGATGTATGATTTATACATGTTTTTTGTACTTTTCTGATGTATGCATATGATGTGATGGATGGATGATTGATATATCGTTATGAGATATGATGTTTTATTATGTATATGATTAGTGTTGATATACTATGTATGTGATGTATGATTATATATGATGGATGTTGATTATACATGATACATGATGTTTTTATTGCTTTATTATCATCATGATATGTATTTACGACATTGTGGATGCAAGATGGATGTGGTACTAATGATATTGTGATGTGGGATGGAGATGTTAGTTAGAAGAAATCTTATGTTGGATGATGGATAAAAATTTGATGTTTGTTAGTTATTTGATGAGTTGCTTTTGCTTTGCATAGAGACTTCGCATCTTTAACAATCCTTTTTGATGTAGTAAATAAATATGATGCACCAGGGTATTACTAACCAAGGTTTCTTTGTATACATTGTGTGTACTTTGACTTGGCATACAAAGAATATTCTTGCTCATACCAAACATACGAAAACTTTGTTTAAAATATATGGTTGGGTTGTCTAAAAAAATTTCAGGCTAGTTACATAGAGAGGTATAAAATACCTAACATGTAATCGTTACACGAATTATCTCAAAACAACTTCCATACACTTAATAAAGCAAGTATTCACCATGGTAGTATCACAAGAACATCTTACACATAGTAAACTGAAATGACGCTCAATTGCCCCCATTCCTTCTTCTCTAAATCCTTATGGACATCCTTGAGAGATCCTGGTAATGAGTCGATAAAATAAATAAAAAAATAAGACTACAAAAACATAAAACAATGTTGCAGTATCACTTGCTATATCTGTTTTGAGGTTTTAGGCTATTATCCATTGTTGATCATGTCTATTGTAGGAACAGATCCATTAAGGCATATCTTAGGATGTTGTTCGTGAATTGATCAAAAGTTATGTAGTTAATACTTTGTCATTGTTTTCATCTGTTTGTAATCAAATATTTTTTATTGTTTGCTTTAAAGTTCTAGCTTTTGATGTTTGCTTTTCTTTGTTTGTTTGTTTTGTCAAAAGGTGAGGGTGACGATTTGTTTATTATGGATGAAAAGTTTATTGTGGATTGTGATGATGGATTTAGGACCTTTTTTATTTTTCTGAGTTTTATGATGTTGTTTTTGTTGTTTTTAGGGGACTAACCTAGGGCCTCGAGAGCTCATCAAAGATAAGACTTTCCTACATTGTACACATAGAGGCTCGTAGTTCGCTTGGTTTGATAAGAACATGTTTTTGATCTTTTTTTATTTTGTGAATGTTTTTAGGATTTGAATTTTTTACTAAGTTGAAATAAAGCATGATAGACACCTAAGGGGACTGACCTACGTCCTTGGGGACCGATAAGCCTTTCTTACGGTGTACACACAAATACTACGTAGTTCGACTAGTGTTGACTCAAAGCATAACATGTTTTTTGGGATTTTTGATGTTTAGATTTTGTTTGTTTTCTGGATGTTTTTTATTTTTGATATTTTTTTTACCATGATGGGATGCACAAGGATCTAATCCACTACCCATTTCGAGAGGTTTCCCCCAATTCGAGGCAAGACTACTTTCACTAAGGGATACAAATGTTTGATGGTGCAACATGGTTCAATACTAAATCAACTATCAAGCCATGGTTGGACACATGTGTTATTATGGACAAATGGGTGGATGCTTCAAATAGCATTGATAGATAACAATGCAAGTTTTATTCAAACATAGTGCTTATTTGCCAGGTTTTCACTACGGTACTTGTTCTAGAAGCACCACAAAGTAGTTTTCACTTGAAAGAACATTTTATTTCTCTTTACTTTTTTCTTGCTTTTTGATTTTTTTGGTTTTTTACCCTTTTTCTTGAGGTACTCTGACGTGCTTCAAGTATAGAACTTCTTGAGATGGTTTATGTTTAGCGATTTGGCTAAAGGTTCCCCTTTAAGAGTAGCCAATTGATAAGCTACAAAACCATAACTTGTTGTGATGATGAATGGACCTAACTAGTTGGGTTCAAACTTACCTTTTCCATCTTGATTTAGTTGTACCTTCTGAATCTCTTTGAGTACCAAGTCACCAACTTGAAAGTTTCTATTTTTTATCCTTTTATCATAACTTTGTTTGATATGATTTTGATAAACCTAAAAAATGGTTTAACGCACTCAACCACCTTTTGTATAGGAGTTCCAACTCATTTAATTTGGATACCCTATACTCTTCATTGTTGACCATGCTTTTTAGTGATATTCACAATGAGGGGATTTTGACTTTGATAGGTAAGACAACTTTCAATCCGTAGACCAAGGAGAAAGGTGTGGCACCTATAGGTGTTCAAATATTGGTTTAGTTGCAAATTCCAATCACGACCAACATCATTAACAATCTTATTTAGTATTTTCAGGATGGTTTTGTTAGACGCTTCAGCCTAACCGTTTCCTCGGGGGTAGTAGGGCGTGGAGTATCCATGTTGGTTAGAGAAATTGGAACAAATTTCTTAGATGTCTTGATTTTTAAATGGGGTTCCATTTTCTGTTATGATGGTTTGGGGAATTCCATATCTACAAATCAGATAATTCAAGATGAACTTAGATATCTATTTTATGGTGATGTAGGTTAATGGAATTGCCTCTATCCATTTGGTGAAATATTTAGTTGCGGTAATAATAAACTTATGCCCATTAGAGGAAGTAGGATAGATCTTACCTACCAATTTTAATACCCATTGCGAAAAGGCCATGGTGTTGTGATAGGTCTCAACTCTTGTGTTGGTTTGTGAACAAGGTCACTGTGTTGCTGGCATTGATGGCATTTTTTGGAGAACTAAATACACTCTTGTTCCATGGAGGGCCAATAGTACCCTATTCTCAGCAATTTTTGTACAAGGTTAGGTCCACTCTAGAGTGGGACCCACAAACGCCTTCGTGTACCTCTTGTAAGGTAGTTTGTGCTTCTTTTGCATTAAGACATTAGAGTAACATACCATCTAAAGTTTGATGATTTGAGGCATCTCCTAGGATTGTGAATTGAGAAGTCCTACGTGTAAAGGTCTTCTTTTGGGTTGTTGTTAGGTCAAGTGGTATGATACCATGTTGGATGTAATTGAATGTGTCTTGATACCATGGAAAATTAAGACCAACAACAACACATACTAGTTCTAATTTTGGGATATCAAATGCTGGTATGAGCAATTGCTCTACAAGGAATTCATACTTAGGAATGTTCTATGGGATATCGAGAAGCAAACCTAATATTTTCATGGCATTGACTACTTTGTTATTGATTTGAGGAATCTATTTAAATGTTACGGTGATAAAATATTTTATAAAACTATCCACCATTCTTTTATATGGCATTAGCTTGTCATCTTTTGTTTCATACTCATCATTCACTTGCCTGATTACCAGTTGACAGTCTCTGTAGACCTACAGTTCTTTTATCCTCCATTCAATAGCCATCTTGAGTCTTGTGATTAGCACTTCATACTTTGAGATATTATTTGTACATGGGAAAGCAATTTTGTATGCCTTGGGTATACTATCTCCCTATGTTGTGAGAAATAGGATACCTACTCCAGAGCCATGTTGAATGTGGGACCCATCAAAGTACAAGGTCCAATGGCTTGTTTGTTATGTCAACAATATACTTTCATCTAGGAAGTCTACTATGAGAGGCTAGTGATCTTCCATCGGTACCTATACTAGCTAATCTGCTATGATTTTTCCTTTGATGACTTTTCTATCTATGTACTCTATGTCAAACTCACTCAAAATCATTACCCATTTAGCAATTCTTCCTATTAGAGATGATTTTGGTAATAGGTACTTTAGTGGATCTACCTTTGAAATCAACTTTACTTGTTTGTTTAAGATATAGTGTCTCAGCTTCTGTGTCACAAATATGACAAAGAGGCATGCTCTTTCTATGGGTGAGTAATTCAACTCATAGCCCACCACTCTTTGGCTAATGTAGTAGACTACTCTTTCTTTGTTATTACCATCTAGTTGTGCTAGAAGAGCTCCCAATGTTGTTTGTGTTATAGACACATAGAGTATCATTTCTTTGTCTAGAATAGGTGGCATCAAGACTAGAGGAGTGAGTACGTACTCTTTGACTTGCTAAAATGCTTGGTCACATCTCCCATCCCACTTGAATATGATGTCTTTGTGTAATAGATGGGTGAATGGATGACACTTGTCTGCCAGTTGTGCGATGAATTGCCTAATGGATTATAATTTCCCTTGTAAACTTCTTCGTTGCTTTAATGTATCCGTTGGAGGCATTTATTATATGGCTTTTACCTTTGTAGGATCTACTTCAATGCCCCTTCTTGATATTATGTACCCTAATAGCTTCCTAGATGTTACTTCAAATATACACATTTCCAGGTCGATCCTCAAGTTATATTGTTCTAGCCTATCCAACACTTTTGCAAGGTTGATCAAATGGTCTTCCCTTTTGATGGACTTTGGTAGTATGTCATCCACATAGTCTTCCATAGTTGTATGCAGCATATCATGGAATATTGTAGTGATCGCTCGTTGATAGGTTTCCCCTGCACTTTTTAGAACGAATTACATGACATTCCAGCAAAAGCTTCCCTAGGAACAAGTGAATGTGGTTTTATGTTAATCATCAAGGGATATTTTTACCTGATTATACCCAAAGAAACCATCTATTAAGGATAGCCTTTCATGTCCTACGGTTAGATCCATGGTTCTATCAATGCTTGGCAGAGGGAAGTCATATTTTGGGCAAGCTTTGTTCAGGTCTCAAAAGTATGTGCAGATCCTTATGCCCCTAGTTGGCTTTGACACTGATACTAGATTTGATATACATTCAAGATAATCGATTGTTCTAATGAATCCCACATCTAGTAATTTCTTCGGTTCTACCTTTACCTTGAGGATGCATTTTCCTTAGTTTTTGTTTGATAGGTTTAGCTCCAATAAATACGACCAAGTGGTGTACAACTAATGTTGGATCTAGTCCTAGCATGTCTGCATATGTCCACACAAATTTTATTTTTCTTTCGTTGATGAACGTTGTGAAGTTCACTTTCTCTTAAAGATCAAGTGACATTGCATGGTATGTGATCTTTGGGTTCTCTTTTGTGCCAAAATTGATGGATTCTACTTCTTCCTCTAGGAGTTTTCACTTCTCTTGATATTCAAATATAGGGAGAATGAATCCTCCATCTTTAGGTGCCTCAGAAAGGTTTTCAACTTCAAATTTTTCCTTTATTTTCTTCTTTTCAGGATCCAATAGAGCCACATTGTGGTTTTCTCTAAGGAATTTTGTTTCTATTTTTACATTATCTTTTTCAATTTTGTGACTAGAGGACACAATATCCCCACCGAAATACGCTTCTTGTTTGAGTTCCATGACTAACCCTACTTTATGATCTCCTACCAGTAAATAAGTTTGAAGTCCCATAAACTCTGTGATTGCTTCATCATTCTAGAATTGATCCAAAACAAGTGTATGTTGTTGTTGGTCCCAATCTATCAACTTTGGGTAGTAGAGGGGTAGACCATCATCGTTATCTGCAAAGCTTACATAAGTTTTTGAGATGGTTAATATAGTTGTGGCATCATTTTCCCATTGGGTATCTAGGTCATCGTCGCTAGCAGCAAAGGAATTGCATTCAATGGCATCCCACTTATATGCATTGGAGTGTGTTTCATAAGTATGGTCTTTAGATAGAGTTTGTCTAAGTTGGGTAGGGACTATGCCTATGTCAAATTTGTCAAATAGGTCTTCAATTGGTAAATAAAAGTTTATACGATGGTAGATATCCAATATCGTAACACCAATAGAAGGAGCTCCCTTCTTAAAATAGGTATGTCCAATTTTTGGAGTAACCATGTATATTGAACCATAGCCTAGTCCCATGTTATTTTTCCTTTTTTCCACTATGATAGGTTCCCATTTGCCTTGTTTTTGTAGCCCAAGGCCACATGGTTTAGCTTGTTGATAGCCTTTACTGCTAGGATCAATTAGAAGTTTTTGTGGTTGTTGTGGTTCTTCTTGGTCTTCTTTGTAAATCATTGATGAAAAGTCCTCTTTGAATATCTCCTCATCCTTCATATCTCCCCACTTGGTGAAAATTGAGGGTTTGGCTATCATTTTTACTGTTTGAACATATTTGATCTCCTTAGGTCCTCCATAAACCTTGGGTGTTGGTGGAAGCATTCCAATGCAAAATGATTGATTGAAATGATAATTTCCATTACCTTTGTCAAGTACTTGAATCTTGGTTTCAGTTTTTTGTTGGTCATTTGCTATTGGTTTAATTGAGGTTGATGGTAGTATGGAATGGTCAACATATGAGGAGTGGAATGATATGTCATTGTTGGGTATACGTTGGATTTTGTTATATTTCTCCTCCAATTTTGCACAATAATGGAAGGGTTCAGGATCAACATATAATGTAACCTCCTTTCCTTCATGAGGAAACACTAGACATTGGTGAAATGTTGACAGAACCACTTGTAGTGCATGAATCCAAGGGCATCCTAGAAGAAGGTTATATGGTAACTCAAGTTCCAGTACCTAACATGTTGTTTATGTGGTTGTTGGTCCTATCTACACAGAAAGCCCAATGGTTCCTTTTGAATTCCTTTCGAGGTTGTCATAGGCCATTATAGTGATGTTTTTTCCCTTATCTATTACATCGTCAGAATACCCCATTTGTTTAACAAATTTCAATGTACAAATGTTTAGACTTGAACCGTTAGCTATCAACACTCTTTTGACCATATGTTTGTGGACACCAACCTCTATGTAGAGAGCTTGGTTATGGAATGACTTTTATGGAAGGTCTTTCTCAGAAAAGACTAAATGATGACTAGCCATGATTTTTCCAACCATGGCTTGAAATTGATCTGAATTGAGGTCATTACGGACCGATACTTACAATGCTTTCTCAAGTATTTCCTTATGTGCAGGCAACAATTTCAATAGCTCTAGGATGGAGATCAAAGTGGCAGTATTCTTCAATTGTTCCACAATACTGTAGTCATTTGATGACTTAGATGTGGGTTTAGGTGGGGCTCCTTGTATTGTGACTTCCCCTCGACGGGTAGTTACATTACATTCAAGGTCCTACCTTGTATAGTCAGTCATTTACCCTAGTGTCATCTACTTGGGAGAGGGTACCTAGCATTGTGTCACCATAGGTGTAGTTAGCATTGTGATAGTCTTGGTCTTTTCCTTTTTCATTCTTCTTAGCATGGTTTGAAATTGAATTTGTGTATATTTGGATGTCTTTGCTTCTAGGACGATGTTCGATATCCACTTCTCCCTTGTCGATCAAGTCTTGTATTATATGCTTAAGTGTCATGCAGTTATTTGTTGTATGTTCTTTGATTTTGTGAAACTCACAGAAGTCCTTCTCGTTGTACCATAGTGTTTTGAAGCTTGGCTCTTCATAATTTGGGCGATCATTGACCTTGATGAGGTTTTGTTGCACTAGTTTTTGCATGATTGTCTCAAGGGGTTCTCCTAATGCGGTGAATTTCCTCCTTGGTTAATCATATTTCCTTTGTTTCACACCTTGATTTGTCTATTGGTTAATTTCTTGATTGTTTTGGGGATAGCTAAGTTGATTGTTTTTTGCATTATTAGGAGCGTAGCTTGTTTGTGCAACTTGAAGTTTGTTTTGTGGTCCATTATGATTTTTCCCATTCCATACAACTCTAGCATCCACTACCCCATCGTTGGTAACATTTTTTTTCTTGGCCCAAATCTTAGGTTTCTCATTCAAATTAGAAGAATTGTCTCTTGGGTTGTTTAGCTTAATCACTCCCCTTGCTATGAGTGCCCTTTCTATGTGTAGTCCCTTCTTAGTAGTTTTTTTTAAATTTCATGGTACACAACATGGTGAGGTGGTAGTTAACTTCTTCTTGGACATTGGAAACAAAAATTTCTACCAGTTCCTTGTCAGGAATATGCCACTTGCATCTACTAGCTTTATGTCTCCATCTTTGTAGGTAGGAGGCAAAGGATTCTCCTTGAATTTTTTTAATCTTGTATAGATCTATGATTGTGGTGTCATGTTTTATATTGAATGAGAATTGGTTTACGAATTTGGTAGTTCATCAAAACTTTTAATTCCTAGTGGTAAATAGGAGAACCATTCCATAGCATGACTAGTAAGACTATGTGGGAAGAGCCTCATTAGGTAGGAATTATTGTTTTGCACTTTCATACAAGATACCGAGAAATCTCACACATGTTCTACTGGATCTCCCTTTCCTTTTGTATTTGTCAAACTTTGGTATTTCAAAGTTTTTCAGAAAAGGAAGCATAGTAATGGAATGATCAAAAGGGGTATAAGTCTTCTTTGGTTTTCCTATCTGCATGCCTAATATTATTTGATTCATGGCTTGTAGTTGCATGTCTACCTCTATTTTTGGTACATTTGTTTGTGGATCCTATGTATAGTAACCTTGTTGTCCTACCATATTTTGGTCACAAGTTGGGTATTGTGGAGGTATGGGACCTTGGTGACCATGTTGGGTGGAAGGAGGGTTAAATACTTGTTATGTGAAAGGAGGGTTAGGTCCTTGTTGTGTGAAAGGAGGGTTAGGTCCTTGTTGAATGTAAGGATAGTTAGCTCCTTGTTGAATATAAAGAGGGTTATCTCCTTGTTGAACATAAGGAGGGTTAACTCCTTGTTGGATGTAAAGATGGTTAGCTCCTTGTTGTACATAAGGAGGGTTAGCTCCTTGTTGTTGATGTTATTGAGGAGGGGTACCTTGATAGTGCATTGGTAGTACACCTTGTTGTTGGGATGAACTGTATTGAAGGTTACCCTGGTGGTGCATTGGCGAGATACCTTGTTAATGGGATGAATTGGGAAGGGTACCTTATGACACACCTTGTTGTTGGGACGAATTGTTTTGAAGGTTACCCTAATAATGTGTTGGTGGGACACCTTGTTGATGGGACAAATTGGGAAGGCTACCCTATGGCACACCTTGTTGTTGGGATGAACTGTTTTAAAGGTTACCTTGATAATGTGTTGGTGAGACACCTTGTTGATGGGATGAATTGGGAAGGGTACCATGTGGCGCACCTTGTTGTTGGTACTGTTGATTGTGAAGGGGACCATGTGGCCCACATTATTTATTGGAAAGGGTACCATGTGGTACACCTTGTTGTTGGTATTGTTGATTGGGAAGGGGACCATATGGCCCACCTTGTTGATTGGAAAGGGCACCCTATGACACACCTTGTTGTTGGTACTGTTGATTAGAAAGGGGAACATGTAACCCACCTTGTTGATTGGAAAGGGTACCCTATGGCACATCTTGTTGTTGGTACTATTGATTGGAAAGGGGACCATATGACCCACCTTGTTGATGGTACTATTGTGGAAATTCCCCTTGTTGATTTTGTACATTTTGGGAAGGGTCAATATATGAAGTGTTTTGGGGCATGTATTATCTTGTTGGTGGGTTGCTACCTTGTGGCATGTATTGAGATGGACCTCCTTGATATTGTTGGGCCACCACTGCTTGTTCGACTTGGGATGGTTTCCTAAACAAAGGGTTGTTCGTTGATTGATAATTACCTTGTGAGAGGATTGGTGGCATGTTTGGAATCTCCAAGGGTTTGGGTATTTCTCTCACAAATGAGTTATCTCCTAAGTAATGAGGTGAGGATCTTTAATACCTTCCACATTAAAGTCTATAGGAAACTTAGCACCACTTTGTCCTAGTTTGAAGAAGTATTTGGATCCTTTCTTAGGAGTTTTTCCATCAGTTTGAGCAACTTGGGATTGTTAGAATGTTGAAAGAATTCTTCATCATTTATTTCTTCCTCACTATCCACTTCTTCTATGACCATATCCTTGGGATTTTGATTTGATATATCCATTGCTTCTTGTTGTCTATGAATTACCTCTTCTTCACTAGGTGATTGGTTTGATGTTTCCTTATATGTGGGTTCCTTTTTTGGAGTCACAAGGTCACTCAGTCTATAATCCCATGGGTCACTTCCTTTATTTATGGTGTTTGTTGGGGGCATGCTAGCGCTATTTTTGTTTGCTTCCATGTTTTTTCTGCATTGTGAACGCATGGTTGTCATAAACAAGTGTTAATATTTTGTGAATGTTTGGTGATTTCTAAACTATGAAATGAGCTAATGCTTTGTTTTTTTGGATTTTTTGTTTTAAGGAAATGAAATTGTGTTTGTTTTTGGGATTTTCTACGTTTGAAGGATGGTGTCTATTGCCATGCGAGAGGTGGTAATACGAGCCTTCTAGCCACAAGATCTACTTTTTGTTCCTCTTTATCTAGGATGTTAGCCGTGTTTCTCCACTGGGTTGGAGTTTC
The DNA here is from genome assembly GCA_007258455.2 of Sequoia sempervirens. Classification (NCBI taxonomy): domain Eukaryota; kingdom Viridiplantae; phylum Streptophyta; class Pinopsida; order Cupressales; family Cupressaceae; genus Sequoia; species Sequoia sempervirens. The sequence goes on along the minus strand of VDFB02340677.1, from coordinate 34,165 downwards.
ATTTTTCTCAAATATGAAGCTCCTCAAACTATTGATGATATCCATTTGTTCACCTTCAATTTGCATGAGACTTGGTTGTATGATATGTGCTATAAGGTTTAGTTTTTGAACTAGAGCAATTGGATGCCAAATGGTCATAAAGTGAAATGATTTATGTTTTGATATGGTTTTTCATGATTCTCAAGACCCCAAGGTTTGAGTGATGTTTTGGGATGATGTTATTTTTGGAACTAAAACTGTTGAAAGACTTGGATTGATACTTCACTTATTTTTTTAGAGGATATGTTGTGGGAAATTTACTTGAACTAGCCTTGAGGTTCAAGCAAATGTTGATATCTTAGAGGTTTGAGTAAAGGAATAATCCAAGTTGTTTGTTTTGATTTTGATTTCTAAAAGCGGAATGAGATGTTTGATTTTACAAATGGAGGATGGACTAATGTAAATTTATGACTTGTTTTGGGAGTCTAATTATTTCATTCTCTATAAGATTTGTAACTAGTTTCAGATTGGTTTTCTAATTTTCACAAAAAAATAGAGCAAAAGCGGTAAGTTTGGAGCAAAAATGGTAAATTATGTCAAAAGTGGCTAGTTTTTGGGCAAGTGTGGCTAGATCAAAAAAGCAACTATGACCAATTTTCTCAAAAGTGGCCTCTATGTGTAATTTTTCTAACAAGTGAATTTTGTGCAAGAAAAAATAGCCTTCTTGGTCAAAAGAGGCAAGTTTTCAATCAACAACGGCCAAAAAGTATGTCAACTGCAACAAGATTATTGTCAACTATGGCTAGTTTATGGCAATTGCGTTTAGATTTTGCAAAAGCGACATGTTTTTACCAACGACTGTACTAAGGCAAAGAGCAAAAGCGAGTTGATTTAGATCAACTGCGACTAGTTTTAAGTCAAGTACGAAAAAAAAACATCAGTAATAGCAGTATTTTGTGCAAATTTGTTTTCCAATTTCTATATTGGTAGCAGCTTGGATAAATTTGTAGTTTTGAGTGACTTCATTTGATTTGATTTGAGATTTGGTAAGTGATATCATGCAGCACAACAATCAAAACTATTTAACCCTAAATTTCTACAAGTGTAAGCACTTTTCTTTCCACAAAAGCTCAAAGTTTGTGAAAGTCAAAATGCTAAAGTCATAGTTTCTAATGTTTACTTTTCCCTTAATGCAACTTGAAATGTGAGCCTAAATATCTGAAAACCTTTAAAGGTATTGTTTTAATATATCCTTAAGGAGTGCAAATATAGGGCTCTTTTCAAAGGATTCACACTAAGTCAAAAGGGTTTGAAGTTTGAGAACCATGTTAAATGCTTGTTTTGATGTGTTCATTTTAATTCAAGCACAATGTTTGATGTTTCAAAGTAACCGAAAGTTTTGACAATTTCATGAAGATAATTTACACCCTAGGGATAGATACTTTCTTTTAGGTGGACTTACCTCATGCCCCGAAGGGATGATTTTACATGCAACAAATGGAGAGTGTTTTAAGCTCAACCATAAGTCAAAATTGGTATGTAACTTCTCAGAATCAAAGTTTTGATGCACCACTTCAAAGAATGTTTTTGGATAAAAAAGGGTGACTTCTACAACATTGGTTCTTAGTCATGTTTTGGGATAATCTGGTGTCTATACATACAACGATTCACTCAATTAAGAGGTCTCCCAGCCCTTGCGAGTTTTTACATATCTCATAGATACTAAGGGAGACTTTTGTCAGTATAGAACATCCACACTAGGTGGTTGATGACTTTCGTCACACCCACAATTATTTATATAGTGAACCAAAAAAAAGTATCTCTTGGGTCGTTCCCTCTCACAAATTAGGAGGCAGGCCCTCTAAAGGTATGATTTGAAATGTAAACAAAATGTGCAAAACTCAAGATGCTTTTCATCACCCAAGATTTCCAAAAGGCGTAAGGGGAGAGGATAGACACCTAGTTTTCCAAACACATAATGCACAGTGTACAATTCATTGCAATGTTTTTTTAAGCCTAAAAAAAGAAAAAAGAAAAAAAAAATGAAATAAAGTGTGTACAAGTTGGAAATTTATTCTTTTTATGTGCACCAAAGTGAAGTATTTTGGATTTTAGGCAAAGAGATAACAATATGCAAAATCAAAAAGCATTTGTCAAATTTTAATCACCAATTGAAATGTTTCTTTAAGCCTTGTCTTAATTGGTCAACAAAAGTAAATTGATTGTTTTGTCAACATATTGAAAGTGTTTGGTTGAAAGCGAACATTTTTTTAGAGCACCAAAACAAAAATGCTTGTTCTAATCTAGAAAGCTTTAATGTAAAGTTCTTTTTTAGAGCACCAATTTGAAAGCATGTAGATTTTTGGGGTTCTTTTTATAACACCAATTGAAAAGTTTTTCTAAGCAAGAAAGCTTCTGAAAATTCTTTTTAAGCACCAATTGAGAAATTTTTCCTAAGCTAGAAAGCTTTTGAATTTTTTTTTTAAACACCAATTGAAAGCATGTGATTTGTGGGATTCATTTTAGGCACCAAATGAAAACTTTTTCCTAAGCTAGAAAGCTTCTAAAAAATATTTTTAAAGAACCAATTGAAAGTATGTGGATTTGTGGGATTCTTTTTATAGCACCAATCAAAAAGTTTTTCCTAAGCTAGAAAGCTTCTAAAAAATGTTTTTAAAACACCAATTGAAATCATGTGGATTTGTGGGGTTCTTTTATAGCACCAATCAAAAAAAAATTCTAAGCTAAAAAAAAGCTTCTAAAAATTTAAAACTTCAATCGTTCACCCTCCCTGCAATAAAAGAATGTTAGTTGTTTCTTGGATAAACCCATGCTATACTTTTTCAAATCCTGCATAAACAACGTTAGCACCTGTCAAACATTCAGATCGATCAATTGTTATCATTGGAAACCAAAAAGCAATTTGTAGTTTTTGGATAAAATTTTGATACAATGAAAGTGAATTTTTTAAGAAAAAGCGGCCCTATCAGAAGCGAGTGTGGCTGAAAAAATCAAAGTGGCTTTTGTTTGTCAAGCAAAAGTGAATGAAAAAATCAAGTGTGCCCCTGTCATTTTAGCAAAAGTGCCAAAAATGACAAAAGTGACCAAAAAAAGGTTGACTGTGACAAAAATGTGAAATCGACTGTGTGAGTTTTTTTGTAGCTCCTATATGAAAACTTTGCAATTGAGTTTTCGAGACTTGCAACTTCAAAATTCACTCATAAAATAGTTAGTGTTAAGGATCGTGGTCCCACTGGGCATGCCAGAATGTGTAGGGGAAATCGAGGATAAAAATAAGATCAAATATGAATGAATGGAAATAATCTAATTCAAACAAAAAGGAGATTCATGCCCATTACTCACGAAATGAAACTACAAAGAACAAACCCAAATGATGCAATCAAAATAAATAACATACAATGAATTCATAAACATAGCTTTACCATCCCAAGTTGAAGTCTATTCGCAAAGATGTTGGATTGTTCGTTGTATCAATGTGAAGCGTCCATTTGTACATAGAAAAAGCTTCAAAGTGTGATATTGATTGAAAATATGTGTAAAGTTTGTCCAAAGATCGATTAAGATTTCAACATTACTTCATTTTGCAAAAGATGTTGATTCTTTGATTGTTTTTTAGAAGAAATGTTGTTATATAGATTTTGTGTTTCGAAATGAACGCTTGAGATTGCATAGTAGAATATCTTGATCAACAGTTCAAAATTGTTGAGAGGATTTAGATGGGAGTAATCAATGTATTTTGATTATGTAATCGATGTGATTGAAGAAATCAATTTGAGTGTTCAATGGGATTGAGGAAATAGATTGAATAATTTGTGGAATTGAAGAATAGATTGATCTATTAGGAAATAGATGGATTAGTCAAAGAATATAGTGAGCAATCGGGGGATCGTAATTTGCTCAATCATGAAAGTGGGTGAGGATAATTAATTAATCTTTTTGGAGTTGAACGTGCAAATCATGTTTGAATTTTGCAAACAAAGTTGTATTTGTTTGATTTTGACCTTTTGGATGATGTTTTGAATAAATTCAATTATTCAAGTTTAGGGGAAAGTGACAGTTAAACTATTATGTTTTAATAATTTAATTAATTTAGGGGCATAGGGTGAATTAGCGACATAATTAAATAATTGACATTATTTAACTAATCAAGAGGAATAAAGTTAGATTAAGACTTTATTAAATAAATGAAATTTATTTAATTAGTCAAAAATGATGAAAAAGTGAATTAATTAAATAATGTATTATTATTCAATTAATAGATGAAAATAGGGTTTTTGATGTAATTGATGTGAAATGTAGCGATGTTAAGTGATAATGATGTTGATGATGAGAAAATGTCATTTAGGATGTGCAATAAGTGGGTCATTTTTACATGTCTACAAGTATATAGCATGAATTGAGTAAATAGTATACAACAAAATGGACATGATAACTATAGTAGTTACAATTTGTCATGTATAATATTTTCTCTATCATGTTTTGTGATATAGGGTTTACATTTTTTTTATCTATAGGTTCAAAGGAGAAAGATACATATAATGTTCTATGGACAAGCCTATTTAAACTCTAAACATGGTGATTTTTCATATAGTAGTTACAATTTGTCTTGTATACTATTTTTTCTATCAATATTATTTGATGTAGGGTTTATAATTTAAATAGATTTTTCTACCATTAATAGGTTCAAAGGAGAAAGATACATATTGAATCTTTTATGACCAAACATATTTAAAATCTAATCCCTACATCACAAAACATGGCACATTAAATATTATACAAGACAAATTATAACTACTATAAATTTAGGTTACTTTCTCACAAACAAAAACTATGAAAATCAAATTACAACTTAATCTCTTGTTTACCCATCACTATGATCTACCAAATTATAATCATAAACTATTATTCCAATGGTATAAGAAAAGGTTTATTGTTTATGAAAGATAATACAAATTTGATTTTGTTCCTACTTATGTTCAAAAGTCAATTAAACTGAATACTATTCTTTGTTGTTCACTGAATAAAAAATGGGTCTTCGTCTCATGTGACACTCCATGTAGACCCTGCAAGATAGGGTGCTCCACCATGGGCCTAAATCAATCTATATACTTTGTTTTTGAAAATCAATTTCTTCACTTTAGTCCTTTATATAGTTGTAAATAAAATATGATGTCATTAAACATTGCTTTGTCTTTGTGTTTTGGGGTTCTGTATATATTTTTAATCAACTATAGTCCTCTGCATGACTATTTATTATAATATTCAAAGGAATACAAATTTTTCTTATAATGTTCATCTCAATGCTTCATACATTCCATCACTTCAATCATCTGTATGACTGTAAATGAAAGGTGAGATCATCATGCATCGCTTCCTTCTTCTTTTTTGGCTTCTGTATTCTTGTAGGCCTAGTTCATTGCGGTTTTTTGTGATTATTATAATATTCAAAGGCACCCTATTTTTTGTAGGATTTCCAACTTAATGCTTTAGGAATTTATTTCTCTAACTTTAAACTAAAAACATTCACAAGATTCTAAATTTCAAAACTATTATTGAAGGGTGTTTGTTCAAAAAATGTATTTTCTAATAGTCAATGTCTACCTTCTTGTCGACTAAGGATTGTTGGTATGGGCCGATTAAGCTTGATCCATGAGGAATCAAAGCATAACGTAGCCACCTATAGACCCTAAATCTGCATTTTGCTAAAAAACAAACAAGCATGAGTATTGTTAGTTAAATCAAGCAAATAAGATATAGAATCCCTATGAAATACTTGACTATAATGAAACATGCAAATTAGATAAACAAAGATAATCAAATGTAAGCATATAAAAGCATAGTCAAAACTCTATTCCATAGTGGATTGGTGTCACATGTGCTAGTGACCCTTTCCCAATCCTTGATCAAAGCTCAAGATGATAAAATGCAAATGGAGATGATGGAGTGAAATGGACAAGATCAAATCTCAAATGAAGAGAGTAACCTTGCATAAAATTTTGGATCCATGAATGAGAATGAAAGCCTCATTTTATAGATTTTGTTGATGAGAGATTGGCCAAGATGGTGAATGTGGGACTAAAGATCCTCCAATGAGAAGATGACACTTGTCAAATGATGAGTGGTCAATGGTTGTGCAAGATTAGGGAAATGTGCCCATGAGAGGGAGAATTTGAATTTGAATTTGCAATAAATTTTGAGAGGGGGACAAGAAAAACAACAATAAATGCAATGTTTGACTTGTCATGTTGAGGGAAAATGAGGTTTTTAATAAATCAATAAAATTGATTTATTGTGCAAGTGGCTAGATCTAGATAATGCAAGTGGGATGGGATTAGCATTAGATTTAATCAGGATTAATTAGCTAGGGTGATGATTAAGCAGATTTGACCACTTTGACTTGAATTATGGATTTAAATCAAATTAAAGGGAGATGAATAATGCTCTGAGATTTAATTAAATAAATGATTGATTTATTTAATCAAAGAGATGATGAAAGGATCAAGTTTGATTTATTTGATTTAGGTTGATGAATTTACCCTGATGAATGGATGAGCGTGATTTTGATCAAATGCATAATGCTAATTTTGCATGTCTACATTTTGCCCCTCTTTGAAGCAATGTACTTGTTGCGTTGGTTCAAAGAATAAACTTGCCGCGATCAAAATTTAAAAAATTTCTGATTTTTCGGATGCCCCAGCGGAAAGAAGTACACTGGTACATTGCCCCCTCGAGAGATCGAGCAAAAAGATTCAATTTGAGGGTCGATCTCGAGATAAAGAGGTTCAAAATGGATGGTTATGAATGACGATGCAAATGAGATGATTTTAAGATGCTTAGAATAACAAATCTATATTATCCTAAACACTTAAATGATGATATGATATGAGATGGATGAGATGGATGATGTGATATGCTGTGATTATGCAACAGATGATTTATGTAGATGCTTAGACTAACAGATCTATATTATGATGATGATATGTATGTGAGATGATATGCAAAATATTGATGGTTTGCAGATGCAGGATGGATGCATGCTAACGGTTTGTGGATGCAGGATGGATGCATGATGGATGCATTGGTGATGATGACGTTAGTGCAGAAATGAGATGATGACAAGAGGATCCAACAAGTCCAACATTATGAGAGATGATGATGAGAAATGATGATGATAGATGGATGATTTGCTTATCAAGGATTGGGATTTTCAAAGGGTCACTTACTTTATGTTTGATAACACGCCTAAGCACGATGCATCAAGGTATAAAGGACCAGGATGGCGTTGTATTTAGTGTGATGGACTTTGACTCAACAAGCAGATAGGAGTATTCTTGTTCACACTTGACATACAAAACCTTGCTAGGGCGTACCTAAAAAGCAAGTATTTGCCGTTATTTTACAAGACGTCCAACAAGCATAGCAAACAAAGAATAATGATCGTTGCCCCATTCCTATCTCTCTAAATCCTTCGTTCGGATATCATCGAGAGGTCCTTGGAATGAGCGCAATAAGATAAATCAAAAGAAAAGACCAAGTACACAAATAAGCCAATGTTCTTCATACCTTTAGCCAAAGGGATTTGTTTTGATAGGATAAGGATCCGGGTGATATCCAAAATGATGCCCATTGTCGGAACGATATATCCTAGGACATGCATTGTATAGGATGATGATGGTTTGATAAGTTGATTGATAGGTTGTTGATATAAGGTCGACTGACATGTTTGTGAATGATCAAGAGTTTGATTTTGTTTTAAAAGTTTGTTGTTTCAATTTTGATTTTACGATTGAAGCTTTGATTTTGCCAATTGCTTGTGATTGTTTCTGTTTGTTTTGCCAAAGGATGAAGATGATGATCAATTTATTATGGATGATTGATTATTGCTGTGCAAGCAGATGAGATGGATGGATTTTTTCAAATATTTGGATGTTTTTACGTTTTGAATGTTTGAGGCTGTTTTTGTGTTTTTTGGATTTGCGATGATTTTCAGTTTTCCAATGTTTTTGGGATTTTGTGTTTTTTCAAATGTTTTTGGATTTTGATGTTTTTCGAATGTTTTTGGATTTTGGTGTTTTTCGAATGTTTTTGGATTTTGATGTCTTGGGGGTTGATCAAAGATTAGCCTTGCCTACGTTTAAGCTCAGAGACGACGTAGTTCGGATTTCAATGTTTTTGATGTTTTCTGTTTTATGGATGTTTTTTGGTTTCTTCGATGTTTTGGATGTTTTTGGATTTTCACATGATTTTGATGATTTCGATATGGATGTGTGTGTGATGATATTAGTGCTCTGTTTTTGGGATTTTTGCTAAAAAACCAAGCTAAGGTTGATTGATCGAATCGATGGATTGATGATGATGATAACATTGTTGAGGATGCACAACAATGCAAGGATTGATTGATCAGGATTGGTGATGATAGCATTGTTGAGGATGCACAACAATGCAAGGATTGATTGATCAGGATTGGTGATGATAACATTGTTGAGGATGCACAACAATGCAAGGATAGTGTTAAGCAACACAATGATCGGGAAGGATATCCCAAGATGATGATGGATTGATGATGATGATAAATGAGATTATTTAAGGAATGGATGAAAGTGCACTTGATTAATTGATGAATGGTCCCAATGCAACGTCTAGTTCGGTTGATGAATGAACCTGATCAAATGCAGAATGTTAATTTTGCATGTCTACACCACCAATACTCAATCTTAAACAAGATCATTCAAATGAAGGTTAAACTAAGCATTTATTTAAACTAAACACTATAAACTATGAAAATAGTTAAAATGTCTACTCTAACCCATTTAAAACTTATCCCATTTTGGAATTGGTGTCATCTTGATGTGAAATGATGACCCTTTCCCAATCCTATGATCAGTGAGCTTGTTTCAATTGATTCTATTGAAGAGAATCGATGAAACTGTTGTGATATGTGGATGAAAACATGATTTATGCTAAATTAAACATGATGCAAGCTAAATTAACATTATGTTATGCTAAAAATGATCTAAGTATGCAAAAGATAAGCTAATCTAAGTGGATTCTAGGCTAAAAGATTCAAACCCTAATTTATAAACAAGCTAATATGGATGCAGGGAAGCCATTAATGGAAGCTTAAAACTAATATGCAACTAAAAATGAGTTAAAATATGTTAAATGTGAGTAAAGTATCAGTGTGAATGTGAGTGAATTCAACAACATAAGTTTGCAATTGAAAGATGGATCCATTTGTCTCCAAATAGTGTTCTATTTATAGGAGAGCAAATGACCAATGAAAGGTTAAGGTCAAAAAGATCAATCAACGGTCAAGGACGAAAGAAATAAGAGGCATGGATCATGGATTCTCATCAATGGGTGAGAATGCAAGATGAGATTTAATCAAGGGTTCTCATTCCTTTCAAACAAGCACACTTTTGACCTGTACAAGAGGTCAAAAGTTAACTTGCACAAGAAGTCACAAGCTAACTTGCGCATGAAGCTTTGTGAGAATATCCCTTTTTCAAATGATTAGAGGAGAGAGAAAAGGATATTTTGCAAATTAAAACAAATTTTAGTTGTGCAAAATGGGAGAGCCCTTTTGGAGGAAAGTGCAAAGGAGTATTCCCTTGGAATATTCCCTTGCAAGTGGGGGGATTAGATTAATTAGATAATTGATAATTAAACAAGGGTTTAATCATGCAATTAGGGGAATTAAAGTGATATTCATTAAATTAAATGATTTAATGAAAGGGGGAAAGGTGAAATGGCATTTAATTAAATAACTTAGGGTTATTTAATTAAATAATATGACTTGGAGAATTAAGTTAAATTAAATTAAATTAAATAGTTTGATTTATTTAATTTAATGAGATGAAGTGTTAGCGTGAAAGGGGGTGAATTAACCCGATTAAATGTGTTAGGTTAATAGACAAAAATGATGCAATAAATTATTTAGTTAGGCTAATTCAATTAATTAAGCAATAAGAGGATGGGTTTAGGAGGAAATGATGTTAGTATACCTGATTCGAGTGTATGATATGATTTAGGACATTTTTCAGTGTCTACATTTCTATATATTTGTAAATGAAGAACAAAGCCTAGATGTGGACTCACAATGACAAAGAGATTGAGGACAACACTGGTTGCACAAAAGAGAGGAATATGCTTCCCACTAGAGCAAAAACACAAGTTGTTAATGAGGTTACTCCACAACCAATTGAACCAATTGTTCAAGTGAATGAAGTGACTAGAACAAAAAATATTGTAATGTGAAGGGAGTGGGAAAAATAGGACATGGATTCAACTATTAAATATATGTTGAGGATAATGATAGCTTAACAAAGAGTGCAACAAAGAAATGGGGAATCCCTTCCATCAAACTCACTAATTGGCTAGGTGGTATTACATATACTACAAAGAAAGTTCCTCCTATAGTCCTCAATACAAAAGAAGAGACATTAATTTTTGGATGGTGCAAAGAGATGGTTGCAATGGGCCTCTTGTTTGAGATTATCAATATTGAGGCAAAAGTTACACAAATCTACCAAACATAACTCAACCCATTTAAGGATGGGTTGCTTGGTAATTCACGGTGGACTGGTTTTAAAATGTGTCATCTTGAACTAAAATTGAGAACAATGGAAGGCCTTGATAGAGATAGAGAACTAAACCACAGGTCTGTAGTGGTGTTTGCATTCTACACAACATTGTTGAAAGATTATGATATCAATCTATATGATCCTCAAACAACGTGAAATTATAATGAAATCAACATTCAAATTGGTAGAAATGGAGTGATGGTGGTGTTGGAAAAAATAGGTAGCCAAAGTGTTTCCTACATCATACCAGAGAGTAGGGAGTGGATTATCATAATGTTGATGATCAAATAATACCATGTTTCTATCTATTCAAGGGTAAAAAGAAACTAAAAATATATATTGTTAGCTATGAACCAGGTGCTTGTAAGGCTACATAACCCCATGCATGGATTACTAAAGAACTATTTATAAATTGGTTGCATCACTTTTCTAGATTAGTTCCAGGTGATGTTTCACCAACCAATCAACACTTGCTGATTTTTTATGGTCACATAATCCATCCTTTTGTAATGATAATCCAAGAGGCAAGGTCATTAGGGATTGAATTGCTAATTATACTAGCTCACACTTCACACAAACTACAACCATTGTATGTAAGTATTTTTCCACATTTAAATCATATTTAAAATCTAGAAGAGGAACTTGGTTGGCCAAGGATTCAATTATTAAAATTAAGAGGGAAAAATTGGTAGTACTTGGGAGCATGGAATTTAAAAAGGAATTGACTATTGTAAATAGATATCACAACAAGATTCAAGAGGACAAGTATATGGTTACTTAATCCTGATGTACTTATGGAGGACATGCATCCTAGGGGCATATTTCAATTTAGTATACATGATGATCCTTTTGCAATGCAAAACATTCTAAGTTTTCCAGGGGTTGATGTTTTAGAAGTAGAAGTGGCAAATAATTTACTTCCAATAAGGGAGTCACATCCTATAACATCTAAACCAATGCTCAAGAATGTAGAACTTCTTTAGAGGATGAAGTTTGTGTTCAATTGGAATAAACTTAGCATGAGTAGTAAGAAGGAATTAGCATTATAGCTCAACAAAGCCAACCATCATGGTTACAGGAGGGTGCTATAAAATTGGGAATTAAATTACATCCCTATCAAGAAGAAGACGCACTTTCCTTCCTATCTCCTCCACCAAAATTGAATGAGTCTAAAATGGTGCATTACTATATTTATTGTGGAGGTTGTGATGACAAAGATAATGTTATATAGTTGGGAGAAAGTCGAGATAATGGGTCGTTTATCCACGAAACTCAACATACCACTGATATAGAATTGGGTTCTCAAACCAACTCAAACACCAACAAGTTCCTAAAACTACACGTTCATATTGTTAAGGAAAAACCAATGAATGCATAGGGAAATTGAATTCATTTGTGTTGACAATCTAAAATCCTAACAATATAACAACTACATGAACCTTTTGACAAAACATTAGAAAAGGAAGAAATAAATTGAAGAGTTGAAAGTGAGAAAGAGAGAATAAATAGAGGAGAGAAAGGAAACATGGATTGTTGCAAGAGAAATGAAGGAGCAAGCAAAGCTAGATAAAGACCTTCAATGATAAGTAAGAGAAAACCAAAAAATAATTGAAAGGCAAAAAAAAGAATAGTGAATGGTGCAAGAGAGGATTTTAAGGAACCAACAAGGAATGGAAAAATAATTTGAGTTGGCAAGGAGGGTTTAGATAGATAAAGGCATTTAAGCATTCCATTAAACCCTTTATTTGAACATCATGCATTGTTTAGGGATATGATGAACAATCATCTCCCTCACTATTTTGGTGTAGTGGTTTTTATAGGCTTGGCCACATACCATGTAACTACCAATCCAATTCTAAGTCTAACTGCATCTCATGTAATTAGCACCCCTTTTGCAATTCTGACCCCATCTCATGTAATTACCACTCTTTTCATAGGTATGACCTTGTCTCATGTAAGTAGCACTCCAAATCCACCTACAAGGGAGGACAAGGGCATGTTTTTTCAAGCAACCAGACAACACCAAGCTCTATCATATCAAGTCCATGATCTTTTCCCCCATGGTTCAAGTGAAAAAGGTTATCTATTATTTTGTCAACAATCATTGCACATAGACAAGTTAGATATTGTAGCCTTGGGAGACTTGTTTTATATATTTTGTATGTCCTTTAATACTATATTTGTAATGTATATTTATTTCTTCCATTTTTCAATTGAATTATATTAATAAATGGAATCAATAGCATTTCAAATATATGTCTTCCATTTGTGAATGAAATGATTTTTGTAATTTGATGACGATGTAAGGAAAAAACCCCAAATGCTCAACATAAAACTTATTTGTGTGCAATAATTTTGAATTTGTCAATTGAAACTATATTTAGGGGAGAGGGCCTGATAGTTGGGCACCCTATCTTGCAGGATCCATGTGAGATGAAGAATAAATATTTTTAAACTGCCACACATGCATTAAAATGGCCAATATATAAATCTTCTATCCAAGGTTGTTCAACTCAACAACCAAATGGAGGATGACATGGAGAGGAGGCCCCACAATTTTTTTCAATTTTTAATGTTGGTTGAAGGTGGACCATGTGGATCCTCAATAACAGAGACCAACATAACATCATGTTGTGGGATTAGACGACATATGAACATGTTTAATTAAAAAATGGTAATATTTATCTCACATCACCTCACACTCCACAACCACCTCGACAAATTTACTTAATATTATGTTGCATCTTGATGTGCAAGATGGTATAAGGTCTTGAAATGATGGATCCTTCAATGATACATACTACAACATGAATTTTCCACCACAACTTCATGATGGACTCTCTTCTTTGCAAAAGATTATTTGGTTTGGACTAGAAGCAGTCTATTGTCATTCCCCCCATGGTTTGAGTGAAAATGATTATATTATTTTTAGTGCAATCATTGTACACAAACAAGTTTGATATTATGGGCTAGGGAGGCATGTATTATAGATTTATGTCTGCTATTTGCCCAATGCTCAACATGAAACTTGTTTGCATACAATGAATATAAAACTATAAATTGATTTGGTTGAATGCTTGTTTTGTATAAGTCTTCAATATATGCCCTCTTATTTGGTTTGTAATTGAAATTGAATTGTGTGGATTGATTCATGTGAGATGAACACATAACTTTTATGGATGTTAATAAATTAGAATTTGGTAATAATTTTATAGTTGGTTTATTTATGTTCTCCTATTTTGAGGGTTTGATCAACTAGACCCACACCTTTTAAGCATGGTGCTTGAATGTATTCATGGAGGAAGAGACTAGTAGCTGGGATAATATCACTTTTCAAAATTATGTTGATGAGGAGATATGAGATGCATCAATTTGCTTGTTGGGACACTTGGCAATGTATTTCCTTTATTAAAGACTTTCTTAGAAAAACACTAATTTATTATGATTGGTTGCTTAATGTGTAGCTAGGACAAATAATATGTTTGTTTTGTCATGTGTATTGAAGATAATTAAAGTGATCTTTTTTATTCATGGATTGAATATTACAATACCGAGTTTAAATATTTTGAATAGGGAATGTGTTGATCAATGTAAGGTTGTAATGGAATATATGTTCTTACCAAGTTCATTAGTAAAATAGGGAGGTTGTAGTAGGACATAATCATGATCATAGAAACCTTGGATAATGATTTGGATCAAGTCAATTATTGCAGGAATTGGATTCAACAAGCCATTGGTGGAAATATTTTTGACCATAACCTAAAGAAGTTGGTTTGTAGAAAGAAATAATTCTTGTTGATCTAGTGATAGGCTAGGATATATGACATGCCTTGAAAGGTGAGCTTTAACTATTGCATTTTCCTTAACATGTGGTATAGCGTATTCTTGTACATCAATAGAGAACTTTGATGATTTATCAATTATTATTAATGGTTTCACATTTGGAGGTGAGGTTATTAAACCTTGTGAAGGTAACTGACAAGTATTTTTTAATTTTATATCTTTGAATTTAGTTTCAAAGGAGAAAGGTACGTATCATATTTTATGGTCAAACCTATGTAATATCAAAACCCTACATATCCATAGGTTCAAAGGAGAAATATACATATCATCTTGTATGCCCAAACCTATGTAAATTATAAACCCTACATATCCATAGGTTTAAAGGAGAAATATATATATCATCTTCTATGATCGAACCTATGTAGTATCAAAACCCTACATATCCATAGATTCAAAGGAGAAAGATACATATCATCTTGTATGCCCAAACCAATGTAAATTATAAACCCTACATATCCATAGGTTTAAAGGAGAAATATACATATCATCTTCTATGATCGAACCTATGTAAACTCTAAACCCTATATATCCATAGCTTTAAAGGAGAAAGGTGCATACCATCTTCTATGGGCAAAGGTCTATGTAATCTCTAAACTCTAAATATCCATAGGTTCAAAGGAGAAAGATGTATATCATCTTCTATGACCAAACACATGTAATCTATAAACCTTACATATCCATAGGTTCAAAGGAGAAAGATACACATCATCTTCTATGGCTAGACCTATCCAATATATAAACCCCACACATATATAGGTTCAAAGGTGAAATAAAGGAGAAAGATACATACAATCTTCTATGGTTGAACCTATCTAAAGTGTAAACCCTACATATCCATAGGTTGAAAGGAGAAAGATTCATATCAACAACTAGTGTTAATAATTTATGTCTATTTAAGCCTTGAATTTGATTCCTCCCATGCCCATATAGTTCCAATTCATTTTTTAAATTTAGTAACATAAATTACCAGTTGAAGAAATTAAAAACCTATTCATAGTATTATTCACAAACAATGTAACTTTTGATTAGCCATTTCTACAAAGTATGATACTTTAAATTACCAGTTGAAAGAACCCAAAATGTCAATTATAATATAAATTAGAGAGGTCACAATGATGCTCAAATAAAAGATTGTAATTTCCTAAAGTAATTAATGTGTTCACAAACACAAAATTTTTGAAGCAATAATTCCTAAAAATAACTTCATAAGTAAAAGCATAAATTGTTAGAACAAACACCCTTCAACACTAGTTTTGCAATTTCAATTAGTTTTGTAGTTCAAGAATAAAAAAATTTAATAATAACATAGAACCAAAATAAACCATGCCTATGGTAGTTTGATAAAACATATAAAAAAGCCAAAAAAATATAGTTGAAGCATTGAACTTGACATTTACGAACATATAGGGTGCATATGAAGATTATAAAAATCACAAAGAACCAAAATAAACTAGGCAAAGTAACAAATATACATAACCCAAAAAACTAAAGACCAAGCATTCAAATCAACATTCTATGAATAGATAGGGTGCATTTGAAAATTATTACAATCACAAAGAGCCACAATAAACTAGGCAAAGTAACAAATATACAAAACACAAAAAACCAAAGATCATGCAATGTATGATGACTCTACCGTCCATTTAAAACCATAGAGATGTTTGAAGTGAAGAAAAGCCTTAAAAAAACTAAATTCAAAGATACTGATGTTAAAGAAATGTTGGTTCATTTCCTTAGTGAGGTTTGATAACCTCACCTCCAAATGTACACCCTATGGATTTACCATTTAGAGTTTACGTAGGTCCAACCATAGAAGATGATATGTATCTTTCTCCTTTGAACCTATAGATATGTAGGGTTTATATTTTAGATAGGTTTGGCAGTAGAAGATGATATTAATAATCTCAACTCCAAATGCAAATCCATTTCCTTGAACCAACACACCTAGAAATCCCTTGGAAGCCATGGTGGAAGGAGAGTGAAAGTGAACAACTTCCATTGTGAAACCAAATGATATTTCATGAAGAAGAGGGTTGGTAATGAAGTGGTGGTGGAAGATTAATGCTGTAGTATGCAACATTGAAGGCTTTGTGGTTTCAAGACTCAACAACGTCTAGAAGATTGAGAAAAATAACAAAAAGATAGAAGTCAAAACAATAGATATGAAGCAATTTATGACCTCACCTTTACAACCATACAAAAGTCTAAGTTTATTAACAAATACATAAAACCTAAAAAAATAAAGATAAAGCAATGTATAATGATCTCACATTCCGTTTATAGCCATACAAAAGACTCAAGCTAAATAAAAATTATACATAACCCAAA
This sequence comes from Sequoia sempervirens, assembly GCA_007258455.2. Taxonomy (NCBI): domain Eukaryota; kingdom Viridiplantae; phylum Streptophyta; class Pinopsida; order Cupressales; family Cupressaceae; genus Sequoia; species Sequoia sempervirens. Next base: position 17,411 of record VDFB02340677.1, on the reverse strand, counting down.
ATAATAGAGATAAAGCAATTTATGATGACCTCACATTCCATTTATAGCCATATAGAGGACTTAAGTTGAATAACAAATATACATAACCCAAAAAATAGAGACACAACAATATATGATGACCTTACATTCAATTTACAACCATAGAGGGGACTTAAGCTAATTAACAAATATACATAACCCTAAAAATAAAGACAAAGTAATGTATGATGACCTCATGTACCATTTACAACCATAAAGAGGACTAATAGTTGATTAACAAATATACATAACCTAGAAAAGCAGAGACAAAGTAATATATAATGACCTCACATTCCATTTACAGTCATATAGAGGATTGTAGCTGATTAATAGATATAAAAAACCTAGAAAATAGAGACAAATCAATGAAAGATGACCCCACCTTCCATTTAAAGCCATAGAAATGAGTGAAGTGAACATATTATTTTTTGAAAAAAAAAATACAAAAGTTAAAAAAAATCTAGTTCATTACCTTAGCGAGCTTTTTAACCTCACCTCCAAACACAAAACCATTACCCTTGTGTTTGCATTGAGAAATCACATGGTAGCCATGGTAGAAGGCAAGCAGAAGTGAGCACTTTCTGGTCCCAAACCAAATGATCTTTTGTGAAGAAAAGAGTCGGTAATCAAGTGGTAGTGGAAGTTTAATGCTACAATATTGATGCAATATAGGGGTGACAAACCATTCAAAATGTAAATAAAGTTGTTATCAACTAGACCTCAAAACAAATCAGATGATTTCCTCAAAAATTCACCTTTTAACTATGTTTTCCCTTGTAGCATATGCAACCCAGTTTAAGGAAATTTTCAACCAAAACTTCCAAAGCACCTCACACATAGATTAGTGAATCAGATACCCTTTTCAGGGTTATACAACATATGTGAAAACTAACATTGATTCCTTTGGACCAAAATTGAGATTCAATAACATACCCTTGTTACAAGCTAGTGAATTAACCCTCTTTTACAAAGAGAGTGCCACCTATTCGCCTGCTCTTCTCCCAATCACCTTGGAAAGTATTGTATTATGTCACAAAACCACAGATTTCAAGATTAGTTTTCCCATTTAAGACCTTTATAACACTGTTCTAGAAAACCCTCACTTTACCATGCAAATGCATAGGGTTTATAGGAAATCACACCTCCAGGGCTTACCCAATCAAACAAATGATTCAAACACCTTCCAAATTACTTGCACAAACTCATCAAACCTTCACAAGACTAGTTCTTTCATCATTTTGTCAAAACCCTATCACGGTTCCTCATTTTCATGGTGAAATATCACTACCCAGCCCTAGGGCTTCACATCATCATCAAATTTCTTCACTCTCTTAATTCCCAAAGCATTGAAACATCTAAAATAACATCATACAAGCCAATCCACTGAGCAACAAGACTAAATAATAAGTGGATTGGTTAAAACATTATATTGTTTCCCTCAACCCAACAAAATAGGGCAATCGCAATGAAATAGTGATATCTCTTACAAAATTCTGAGTTAAGACTTCAAATCAACTTTAATTGAAAGTAGATACATATACCTACATCCACAGAAGCTTTCAGACCATGTCACACCTATACGGGTTTGTACAACACAAATACACTTCAGGAAAAACAGAGAAAATGCAGATTTGTACATTGAAACTTAGAAATTGCTTCCAAAATATGATCAACAACCTCACAAACGCCATGGAGAAGCCTTTAAATACCCTTTCCCATTAGTTCCTAACTGCCCAACGCCCTTAACAACTTTTCAAACTCTAATGACTCTTCAAACTCCTAAGTTGACAACTTTTACAAGTTTATAACAACTTTTACAATTATTGTGCAACTCTTTCATTTTTCAACAAAAATGACTCTCCAAGCCCTTGATTACATTAAAAATGGTCTTAATAGACCTTATTAAAGACAAAACAACTAAAACCAACTCTATACTACCTATCACCCCCTTTAAATGACCTTCAAGACTTCAAGTTTATCACTAAGGTGTAGGTGCCCCTGCACCAAGTATTTAGCATTGAAGGCTCCATCATTTCAAGACCTGGCACCATCTTGAACATCGAGATTCAATGGAATGAGAAGTAAATGCATTAGGGTGGCAGTGGAGTGTGAGACAATGCAAGATAAATGTTAACATTTATAAATTAAACATGTTCACTTGTTGTCTAATCCCATGGAATGGCGTACATGTATGAGGTATATTGGTCTTTGCCACTAGCGATCCATGTGGTCCACCTTTGGTCAACATTGAAAATTAAAAGAAATTGTGGGGCCTTCTCTCTATGATGTCCTCCACATGGCTATTGAGTTTGACAAACTTGAATAGAAGATTTATATGTTGGCCACATCACTATATACATAGTGGTTTAAAAAATGATCTTCGTTGTACTTGACATTCCACACGGACCCCACAAAATAGAATCCCTCACCATAGACCCTCTCTCCTAATAGGGAAAATATCCTTCAACCAAGAATCAAACTTAAAAATTATGCTTAACCAATTAAACTATAACGATAAAAAGGCAACTAAACAAACCCCAACATAGGAAAAGAAAATAAAGGAGGCTAAACATAAGCAAACAATAAACTATATAATAGAATGGCATTACAATCCTAGACGTTAAAATGGCGTGGTAATGACATTTGAAAGCAGTTTCAGTTTGAGACGGGGGCACCGGCGTACTCCCCCAAGGAGAACTCTTCCTATTCTTTCCGCACATACGAATCTAGTTTAGACGGGGGATTCGTACCCTCCGCATACACGATCGTCGCATACCAACTGGGCTATACTTTGATCATAATCGTTTATTACTGTAGGAGAAGCAAAATTGAAGGCTCTTTCCAACTGGAATATCTTTTATTTTAGGCGGGGCGTCAAAGAAATGACCCTCGGATCAGTGATTAATTCGCGCAAAATACTCAGCAACCTTCATCAACAAAAACTAGGGAACTGATTTGAATGAGAGGCAAAGAAAGCAAAAATGCTGCATGAATTGCTGTTAGCATTGGTGGGATGTACTGGGGATTTCATCATAGATGAAAGAGAAGAAAAAAATGCAGCGTCCTCTCAATCCCTGGATGAAGTTGCTGGAGAATGCACTTTCAAGCTCGCCCCTGATCTCACCTTCCTCCAAAACTCCGAGAGGTATTTATGTTCTTTCTAAATTTTAATAGAATTTCTAAAATACCCCTGTATGTTTTCGTCTTGATGATTTCTATATAGACTACCTTCTTGACAATTTGCATTTATCTTTATTTAATAACCGAATTCTGGGACTTTGAAGCTGTCTTTTGCATAGTCTCTATGTTCAACTTTCTTCCCGAACATGTATTTCTTCAGTGATAAGTAGTATATTTTTTTGTGCAGTGGTGATACTTATATTTTTTATATAGTATATTCCTATTATTGGGTAATCATTGGCTTAGTTGCTGTAACTCAAGGGTATTCATTCTGTAAAATTCATCCAGGAGTTACATCCGGCCTTTGTGGTAAGTCACACCAAGTTTGTTGGAGGGTGGATATTACCTAACTTCAATGCCTCATTATGTTTCTGGGACTTGGAATTGGGTCTCCACTTTGGAAGCCAATTTGCTTTTACCATCTAGAGCACGCGCATTCAAAAATAGAGTTGCGAACTTGATTATATATTTTTGCTCTAATTAATGGTAGGAAGATCAACCTTCAAAAGAAACCAGCAGTAGGGACCTTAATGGAAACGTAACACCCTTGTTGTTTCGTTCTCATTTCAAAATCGGTGCTTTGTATCCTTGTGGTTCCTCAGAGACTTGCTCCCAGATATTATTGAAATCAATCTTTCCATATATATGCATCCAAATGGAACTGCAGCTAAATATAAAGACCATGGCAATTACGGGCCTCCCAAATCATCTATAGCATGAAGATGCCCAGTAAGTAGATTTGCATTTGTGATCCAAGTCTCACCAAATCAAACCGAATAATTCTCCTGTGATTTTTTTCTTACAAAATAGTTGGCTAGGGGATTTTTTAATATCCGTGTTTTAGTCTACCTCTGCACAATAGCTTGGTTACTAGGCAAAATCCTCATCTCCTAGAGATTCACCACTTTAAGCGTGACGCTAGCTATCAATTTGGCTTATCATGGGTTTGCTAACACAGACCCCAAGAGATAAGATGTGATATAGTGGAACTTAAAACTGACCTCAACACGCATGCTTCCCTATCACCACAACTTGGCATCCCATCACTTTTACTGGGGAAATCAAGACAAAGGTTCATTACCTTAATAGTTAGGTTGTTGCTTTCTTCCTTTAATGGCTATCCTAAGCGGTGGTAAGCCTTGCCTTATTTTGACTTTGAGGCAGTGCTTAATTCTATATTGCTGTTACCTCATGTCCGTTCTTCATAATGTCCCTGCAAAATCATGCACGGTAGATTATATTTCTCAACTAACTGATTGATCAGTGTTTCACTGAGTTTCTGTGATAGGGGACGCAGGGACAACAGGAATTTTCCTAGATTTTGGAGATAGTAGGGGGATGGGTACTAAGATGATATGAACAGAATTAATTATTTAAAATAAAAATAAAAAAATAGCTTAAAGTAAGTGCAGAAAGATATCTAATAGTCCATTTGATAATTATAATGACATAAATCATAATCTGATTTTTCAATTTTATTTATATCAATGAAAGTTACAAAGTTTGAAAGTACAAGTGAGTTGAGAATACAACTAAGAGTGTCAACATAAAACTGAAAAATGACAATGCCAAATGAAAATATGCATAGCTAGTTCGAGCAAAAAGCTCATAACTTAGAGTCATCATCTAATGGATGTTTCAAAAACTACTCCTTACCGCTGGAACTCTTGGACTAATCTACATGCCAAAAGCACAATGCCTCTTCCAAAACTACAAATCTTAAAATTAAATATAAAATGCTACCTTTCCCTCAGGGGCTGGAGACACAGGCTGGTAATAGGAACAAGCCAGTCTCAATGTAAGGTGTTCACAAGTAAGCCTCAGAGTCAAAAATATCGAATGTTTGTATCATTTATCCTTAGTCATAAATGTTCCCGATCATTCTCAAATGTTATATCACTTGCCAAATTGAAGTCATCAATTTATGTTCATAGTTGCAAGTGATTTCTGATTTCTAGAATACATTGCAAATTACAAATAGATAATTTTTTTTCGGTTCCCAAAATATGCAAGGAGCAAAGGTTTTCCAAAATTCCAAAATGCATTGTGTTGCAGATGGCAAAAGTTTTCCAGTCTCCTGAATATAGGTATTGCAGGTTAGAAATTTTTGGTTCCTGAAATATATGTTGGAAGTGGGAGTTGTGAAACTTTTCTAGTTTTTGGAAGTGTGGTTGCAAGTTGCAGATGGGGAGACTTTTTCGGAATTGCAAGTTGCAGATGTCATAAATTTCCTGAATCTTGAAATAGTGCAAAATGCAAAGTTAAGCTCTAACCTTGAACTTCACAAAAAAGTAAGTGCAAACTGCTTATTTTTTTTGAAATCTGAACTGCACTAGACTTCAAAAGGTGGCAGGAAACTATCATAAAGTTTTGGTGTTTTCTTGGTTTTATAAATCTCTCAAGCAGCCATTTTGCTGGTTCTAAAATCTCACAAATCACCAACATAGTCTTAATCAACAGTTTTAATGGTTCACTAACTCACCAAAATGTTGATGACATTCAAATTGGGGGTTTTCATGGTCATGGTTTGCTAACCTTACAAAATGTCGAAAGCAAAGGAATATGGGTTTGCCCTAAAAATGCCAAGGCAAAATTGGTTTATTTTGCACATTCTCTCTGTTCCAAATTCAGGCTTCGTGCACATTGCTAGCATCCTCCTCTTGCTTGCGTGAAAATGGAAGCTTTGGGACAAATTATGAATATCCATCAAGATGCGAAAGAGAGAAGAATATGGTCAGATGTTGTAGTTGTAGGTGCCATGACAGGAGCCACACACACTTAATAGTAATGCCTCAAAGGAACGCCATCTTATGATCACATGATTGCATGATATACACAGAATGGATTTGTTGAATGGGTTTTAGAAGCAACCTCAATGAATTGGTGATTTAGATCTACACCAATCCACCAAGTAGAACCCTTTTTGCTTGTTTATTGGGGCAATATTCAATAATGTGCTCGTAATCATGATTGATATTGAAAAGTCATCTTTTCATAGTCAAGAGGTTGCTGCTATAACCTTTCTCCAACTTGACACTTCACCATCTTTGGGAAATCGTTAGATCCATCTCTACCAAAGATTGAGCATAGGTAGTCAAAGATTCAGATTTAGTTTCAGAGGCATATTGATTAGTCTGCCTAGGGCATTATCAATAGTTGAAAGGCTGTTTGGTTGCTAGAAGTGAAGTGGTAGGTTAGGAAAATGCACCCAAATAAGAGCTAGGGCAAAAAAAGATAAAGAAGGGAGAGAATTTGGGAACCATGTCTTCATACGGAATAGAGTGGAGCCCCAATATTAGGGTCACCCTTTAAGAACAGCCTAATGATCTTCCTTCGAATCACATATGGTTATAAAATAATGCTTTGCACATTGGTAGAGAACTAAAACATTTGATAGCATGGGTTGCAAAAACTTAGTGACCCATGCACAAATCTTTGCTGAGCTCGGCCATAGATTTTGAAACCTACAGATGAAACCCAACTCCGAGTAAAAATAAAATGTATTACTGATTTTTTTGGATCCATGATCGCAAGGGGAACATGATCAAATTTTCGGATGATCTGGGGAGGACCTTGATAGCGAGTTGATTTAACTTTTGAGCTGCAAGAGTAGTGGGTTTCTTAGCTAGCCTTGAAGCATTAAAAGTAGAACCCACAGCATAGGTGGTTGTTTATGCTCTCTTCACCATATTTGAGGACGTTCTAGCCTCGATAGTCATGGCCATGCCAATTGTGATAGATAACTTAAGTGGGGGAGGGTTAGAGACAGCCACAATAGAGGATAAATCTCCCATTGAAGCTGCCAAAGAGGCACCACTCGTCCACATTGCCTGCAATATCCAACAGTGGTAACCGATTAACCTACAAAATTGCTTTAGAGAGAGATAGAGGTGGACTTGGTTGAAGGGCAAAGGCACCACAGGCATGGCCAAGGAGGATCGCAGTGGAAGCTGAAGGCATCGCTAGAGTTTTTTATTACTCCAAATCATATTTTTGTATTATAGTAATACATATACTAAAATTGTTCACCCATCTCAATTTATAATATTAATATAGTTTAGAGTTTGTTATATTTATTATTATAGTTTAAAAATTGTTGCCATAATAATCTTCCAAACAACAATCTCCCCGAGTTGCTTTTTCTTCTCAATAGGTGCATTTTTGATAGCGTCTCATCCATGAGCTCAAGCATTTCTTCTTTAAGGTCAAATCTGCAGAATACAGGACTGCTTGAAAATCAGAACTAATAAGTAATATCCCATTCAGGATGTGAATGATATCACATAGTTGCTGAGACAGTTGGAATGATGGCCTTTGTGAATGCTTGGTCTTGAAGTCAATCCACATGCTGCTCCCTTTTCACAGCCAGGAATCTGCCCTAATCCATCTTTCAACAGAAACTTGCAGACATTTATGAGAAAAAATTTAAAGAGCTTAATTGAGTTGAAATTGAACCTTTTATTTTAAAGTATGTTTTTTTTGGCATTAAAGTTTCATGCCTAGGGTGCACCTGGGTGCTCTGGGTATCCCTGCGTATGTCTCAGACATACCTGGGGCATACCCAAAGAGCCTGAGAAGTGCCCTGGGTGTGCCCAGTGCATACCCAAGCCCAGATCTGTAGCTGGAACTGTTTGGGCAGGGTACAGCCCGGGTAATGACATATCTGGTAAGATAGCATATATCACTATATACTTCAAGAGATTCAATTACCGCCCTTTGTATTTATGACAGCATGGAGCAGATATTATACAACGAAGAAACTGCAAGATAATATACAATAGTGATTTCATCATATCAGAATCAGTTTTAAGCTGTTTTGTGCCTTAGTTACTGAATTTTATCATAAACATACTGCTTGGTACATATGAGAAGAGCTGATGCATATGCAAAGCAAGGAGGAACCATCTTCCATAATGTAGCATGATATCATATCCAGCTTAAATTCAAAACAAGCTCATGCAAAGGTTTCATTCCACAGTGCTCTTTATTTGCGGGATTGACACAAACATTTGGCATGTGAAGATTTACTTGCCTTCGTTCAAGTTTTCAACACACCACATTCATATTGACAGCAGAGGGCTTAGCATTCCAAGCCATACCAAACTGTTTCACTGTTTCACATGCCACATTCATGCTGATAGCCAATCATTTATCATCAATACAAGGCATATGTAAGGATGAAAATCCATCTATGAAGGGTCCATTAAAATGTTTACTTACTATTCAGCCTAAATTCACATTCCATTGCTGCCATTCATCAGGCGGCCATTCTATTGACCATGGATTTTTCTATTGAGGGCAATGCAACATATCCATTTCATAATATCATTATCTGTCAATCCTTGAGTTCATTCCATGGATAACCATATCCACTCCATGTCAACTGTTGCAGAATAGTGATTTACATTTTAAATTATTAATATGACACTCTTATGTTGTCTACACTTGATAGTCTGCTGATAACATATCTTCTGCCAAGTTTTGATTCAGACTCCCTGGAGAGACAAAAATTATGGCCATTTGAGTATCAGATTTTATGGAGTGGAGCAAGTAGAAGCATGTAATATTAGCTTTTCTACCTATTTTTTGCACTGTGTTCACTCCTATCTCAATGACAAATCTTTTTCCTCAGTTATGAAATGGATCTTTAGATTATATTGTTGATTTTGTTTTGTGAAATTTGGATTATTGTGATTTCCTTACTTCTGATAATGATAATGTTTTCCATGATAATTATGTATTTTTGATATTTCTATTCTTGTAAAACATATTAATTTAGGGAACCAATTGTAATTCTCCACATAATATCCTTTAGACTAGCTATTGTCCTTAAAGTAGGCTGGTACCAAGAACTAGATGTAACAAACACTCTTTTGCAAGTGCAGGGAAATTTTGGAGCGACTTCTTCGCCTGGGGTTTTTCTATCGTGAACTGGACCACTTTGCTGTAAAATCACGTAATCTTAGCTGGATAACTTGTTCAAACCATGATTTTCAAATACAAGATCCAGTTGTACTGAAAGGGAAAAAGAGACCTCCAAGTGTTTATCGCAGGGCTCTTGCAAATGGCATCTCTGAGGTGTTGTCAATTTATAGGTCTGCTGTTTTACAAGTGGAACAGAACTTCTTGGCTGATCCTGTGCCAGTATTGGCTAGTGTAACACAGGGACTGAACAAGGTTTGTTAATTTTAATTCTATAGAGGTCAGTTTTAAAAGTGCCTTTATGCATATCTGTGTAGAATAGTTATTCCTTTGATATCTATTTGGAGGTTTTGCTAGGCTGTTTGTGTCTGGTTTGACCTGCTTACTTTTCTCATTTATACTATGCCAAAAGAAATAAATGGTCCCTAAAAAAATAATTTGCAAAAGCTGTTGCATCAAAGCATTGACGTGCATTCCTCAAGAATATAAAGAACGTGGTGGTGTACTCTAGCCTTCTAGGTTTCTACATTCTCACATTATTTAAAATATAAAAATATCAATCTTCATTTTATATTTGTGTTTGCAAATGACCAAAGTCGGTCAGTGGGGTTCAAAAGTACTACAAGTTAGAATAGCAAATGACTCAACTAATCAACAATAAAAAATTGTAAAACTAAATTTATATTTAGATCAAGGGAATAAACTTAAGAAAAGAGGGCTAAGCCAATTGGGTAAACCCCAAATAGATCACTATATACAAAGCAATACAAACTATCTTGTGAACTGAAGGTTCATGCTAAATGAGAACCACAATATAGAGGCAGAAGAAGAGAGTTGATGGAGAACAAAATTGTAGTCTGCACCAGATCTAGGAGCAGAGGAGAGACTAACACTCCCATCGATCCCTATGAAAAGGACAAGACTGTAATGTCCCTTCCTTAGGCAGCTCAGATTATAGCAGAGGTTGGCCTACTAGTAGGGTTCCCGTAGGTCAGCAGAATGGTTAGGGGACCCAACCGAGGGCGGTGGAGCTTAGCTAGGAGGTTTACGAGCCTTTCAGTTGGAGTTCAGTTGATGAATCTAGGGATAAATTGGAAATATTAAAGTTTGCTTTAATGGAATAGTAAAAAGTGAATAGTAACAAAAAATAATAAAAATAATAGTGAAAAGTGCCCCCACCCTAGTAACTTAAAGTTGTTTTTAAAAAGTGGCATTTTCTTTTGACGAGGAAAGACCCTCAAGGAGGATTATTTTATTGATTTTTATAAAAAAACTCATGGGAGGTTATAAAGCAATATGTTGGGCTCATTTTTGGGCATTCTATTCTCATTTTGACAAAAGTAATTGTAGGTTTGAGCTCTTGGAAGAGGGTTTCAGCAGCATACAGGTCTTTTGAAGACGAAATCCCTTGGAGGATAGTGAATTGGACAAAAACCCAGTTCACCAAACAGGGAAATCTACACTGGGTTTCCATTTGGGCATCATTGGACTTCATTACTGGTTAATCTACATTTAAAATTGATCGCAGCAGTGAGTTATCAGAAGATAATTGCAGATTTGGACTTCTTATCAATAGATATCACCATTTTAGTGCATTCACCAGCTGGCCGTATGATTTGGGAGTCATTTTCAATCAAACCCTAATTGGAAATTAGGTTTTTTTCAGACCACTAAGGAGCAGATCAGATTTTATATCAGATCTTTTTGTACAAGCTGCTGTGGTTCCAACAATTTAGATATTCAATAAATTGAGCGTTGGCTTCCGGGTATGCAAATATTATGTAATTGGTGGTTCAATTTCCTTAATTCTGAAAATTACATTTGCTGTTCTAGGAAAGTCAGAATTTGTAATTTTATTTCAGTCATTTATGTTCCTTAGCATCTATTTCTTTTTCACTCCTATCAAACACAAAACCTCAAAAAGAAAATCAGAAAACCACCAAAATCACAAAAAAAACTCATAAAACAACAAAAACAAACAAAAAAAGAAATTCCCTATTCGCTGGTCAAAGTCAAATCATAAATCAAACTCAGAAAATTGGATCATATTTGGGTTGGGAACCTTTCAAAGACAGAGTACTGTTGTATCATTAGAAGAACGGCCTAGCCTATAAGAAAAATGTGCTACAATTGAGCCCTAGCTATTGCAAGTGCAAGGCCAAATGAGGGTCATTATTGTTAGCTTTATCCCTCAACTATATTTTGAGTAGATTATACCATTGTTGGGGGAGCTTGATGTTGTTCATTACATTGTTGCTGCTAAATTGTTGAAAGTATTTTGAGACAACTAGAAGTAGTGGGTAAATATAAGATATTCTACTGCTGAGTTTAACTTTTATGGAAGCTTTAATGTATAAGTACTCAATATAGCCCTAGGTTTTCTAGTTGCAAATCCCTTTATTTGATCTTGGAAACAAAAGTCTTTACTGCTCTTAAGAATTTCTCATTTAGTCAAGAGGGTAGGGGCTAGTAAAAATGATTAGCAGATGTTTGATTCTTTTCCTATATTCACTTGTTTTGTTAAAAAAGTTTCATGACACTTGAATGAATGGCTAGATTGAGCAAAGTTTTTGTGTTTTTCAAATCTATTTTTATTTCTATTCCTAGAATATGCAACACATCTATTTGGGATTATAATCTCCCATCAGTAAACTCAAGTTTTACCTTTCGTTTCCAACAATCCAATGTGAACTTTTGTCACCAAGAAAAAAAGAGATTATATTAATGTCCATGCATGACCAAAAGTAGGTCAATGTGATTCAAGATTAGGACATTTCATAAAGAAAGTTCTAGGAGGAGAATCCTAGAGAGGCCCCACAAAGGTGAAGAATAAAAAAAAAAATACAAAACAGCAGGGGACCACCAACATAGCCACAATAAACCTCACCACCATCATATGCTCTATAAGAAGAGAACCACTCCTTATTAGGAGTCATGTGATATGAGGCACTTGAATCAATAAGCAGTGGGTCATCATTGGCAATGTTAGTAGAAATAAACAAAGCATCATTTTCATCATTAGAGGACTTTTCTATAGAGGAGTCATCAGAAGTCTTTTTCTTGTTTCTACATTCCTCCTTCACATGGCTTCACTTCCCACAAATCCAACATTTCACTCTGAGTCTTAGATTGTCCTTTTGATTTGGATCTCTCTTTATCCCCTTTTTCTTACTACCTTTTTCTTTGGGTCTGTCCCAAACATCCAGTGCATCCTTGGAACCCTTGTTTATCAATTTCCTCATTTCTTCGTTGAGAAAAGCAGCAACAAGGGCATACATCTTGGATTCCGTATTATCATCATTGATTGCAACTATTAGGCTCTCCCAAGATTCTGGTAAATAACAAAACAACGAAATAGAGTTATTCAGATATTCTCTTCATCAAGATTAACATCTGTGCTTTCTAGCTAACTCAAAATTAAATTAAAATCATTTAGATACTTGGTTATCAAGCCTTATTTATTTTCAATGAATACAATTTTCTTTTCAAACACAATTTGTTTACAATATTCTTTGTTTGGTAGGTTTCACCTGTCATTCTTAACAAGTTGTATGTAGTAGTCTCCTCAAAATCATTTAGGATGGTATCGGAGAGACAGATGTATTGCTCCTCGAGCCTTCTTGTTGAGCTTCTTCTAGTTTTCATTTGATAACCCAATAGGATTTTATTTGTTTGTGACAAATCTCCATTGGTCTCTTTCTTTCAAGAGATCCTCCATTTTTTAGTTTCCACAATTCATACTAAGAGCCATTGAACTTCTCAATCTTTGAGTGGGATGTGTTTACCATGATTCTCTAACCACACCCAAATCTGCAAAATCACTATACTAAATATCCACTACAACCACCAGAAATCCACAGCACTGCAAGAAAGGCTTCCCTCTCTAAATCCAAGCCATAGCTTTCATACCAAATGTTGAATACAGGGTCAATGACACTATGAGAATGTTAATAATAAAGTGTTCCAATCTAATTAAACCATTCAAATTAATGAAACAATGGAGAAACAAACATAAATATGCAAACCATATGAACACTATAAATATGTGGAGAAACCCTTGCAGGAAAAAATTCCACCACCAAAGAGACCCTAACTTGTATTAATCACAATAAAAGTGTACACCAATACAATTGACTTATTGTTTTGACTAAAATCAGAGATTGAGTTGTGCAAGTATTTAGAGATTGGATAATTTTAAACACATACACGAATGCTTTAGTAAATTAATTAAGGGATTGGTACAAAGCCACAATCTCTAGCTTCAAACAAACCTGCAGTATAAAGCTTAGAAACTTGCTAAAAGTAATTTTATATATCTCAAATCTCAATACACATAACAAACAACATAGGATAACTCAATAGCAATTTAGAAACAAGACAAGCAGACTAAATTGTATTGAATGAATAATGAATTCTAGATTAACAATATTCAGTGAATTGTAATTTTAGCTACAAGTAGGCACGGAAATTACCACTTTAAATCTAAGTGCAAATGCCATTTATGTATAATGCTTACAAAGCTCTGCATGAGAAGATGATAAAAAAACTAACTATGACTTTCACTGTAAAAACATATTGCTTGCATAACATACAATTTTGTTACAAAATATCCTATCCACTAATACTAAGTCCAAACTCTAAGTCTAACAATCTTGAGTTAAACTGTTGATTGAAACTATTACAAACTATACATAATGCTCACATATCTCGCATGACAAGAGATCGGAAGATAGAAGAACAATAGCTAACTACTCAAAAAGCTCAAGGCTTTAAATTTAGAGGAAAGCTAAAAATAGCTCCAGTGAAAACTAACAATTCTTAGAATATTTTCTTTCCTTTGAAAAAGGTGAGTTAAAAATAGCTATTTTAGTGTGGGCTAATTCCAATAAAGCTCTCCCTGTTTTGATCATGAGAAAATTCTCAAAAGACATTTTGACACTTTGATAATTCTTTGTGAGCTTCGAATCTGATATCGACCCTTTAGCTGAAAATATACCCTAAAGACTTCCTAGTGTTTGATGGCAAGCTGCTGTAGGAATGATATGATGATGAATAGCTATCCAAAAACCCTGATAAATAATCACAACTAAGTGACTATACTTTGCAAAACCTTGTTGCCTAATAGCTGACATGGACTTACAAAGTTTACTTTGAGAATTGGAAAGAATTTAGGCAATTTCAAGTAGAAGAGCAGCTAGGTTGAAAGTGAGATCAAAACCCTAAGTAGTCTTTGTGGGAAAATGAATTTTACAAGTTAAACCCTTTTCGATTGACGATACCCATGGCCTTTTGAAACCCTAGCTGATGATACAATCTTTTAACTAGGTAGACCTTGAAAATCCTCTGAATGTGGCAAACATGCTGTAGATGACTGATAATTCATTGAGTTTAATGAAAAACTTATAATAATCAGGCACTTTAGGTGAAGAACAATTATGGACAACTGCAGATTTTGAAAGTCACAGTTTTGCTGCCAAAAATGTCTGCTCTGCTGATGATATTGGATTTCTGCTGTACTTTGGAATTCTGCTGTTTATCTCTACCCTGTGACATGCTCTTTTTGTGGCGTTCTGCTGTATCTTTATTTGGAGCTGCTATAAAAATCATAACTTCTGCTTATGATCAGGCACCTTTAGTAATAAAGGATTTCTGTTGAGTTTAAAAAGATATGATGCTTGCATCACACTTCTTTTATTTATATCTGTATCCTATTCAAAAATCTGGTCGACAATTTTATATGAATAGACATTCTATAAACTTGAGCTCCCTCTAAGTTTAGAGATGCTGGTTGGCTATGTTTTAATGGATGTGGCCTTGTAACTAGCAGTTGATCATCACAATATAGGTGCGCCTCTGTGAGCTTCAACACTTTAAAATTGTCTTTGATCACCCATGTAGATGTGTGCCCTTGATGCTTAGGTGCACCTTATACTTGGATTTCAAAACCGTCAAACCTCCTTGTATGAGTGCACACTCCATGCTCTCATGCACACTTGTGAATGGACTTTTTGAACTTGGTTTGAAATCAAATTTTCTTTAGTGAGATGTGCACTTGCACTCAAAGTGTGTGCCTATGAATGGCCTTAAAATTCTGCTTTGAAATTGAATTCCTCTTTGATAAGTTGCAGGCTTCAACTCAAGGCATGCATTTGTACGCTACTCTTAAGCTTTGAAATTTAAATCAAATTCTTCTTTATTTTGAGTGCACTCTTACAGGGCAGGTGCATGCCTTTACATGGTATAATGCACTTTGAATTTGCACTTGGGAACTGTTCCACTCTACACATCTTTGAAATCAACTACCTTGATGACAAATCGTGCATCTGTGAATGCTTTTTGATGATCTCCTTGCTTGAATCCTCTTTATCACATCTGCCCTTGTCAATATAAACATTGATGGTTTTTGATCTCCACTATTAGGTGTGTACCAGATGCTATCATGTGCACTTATACAGTAGTGTTCATTTGTTTCTAAAATAAAAAATTCCGTTCTTGAGGTGCATGCTAATACACCAGATGTACACTTGATAATGTGACTTGTGAACTTTTTATTTGCACCTATGTTGTGCCCCTTGTTGATGTTATAGCCGCGGGCTCCATACATCCTGCGATTTATTTAATAAACAATAAATGAAATATAGCTGTTGGCTATTTATTTATTGGTGACAACTTGTGAAGAGGCGCTTCACTTAAATATCAAATAACATTTTTAATGTGGCCGACTTCATCTTAATATTCGCCACCTTTTGTGTGAGACACAACCTTTCATTGGAGGCCGACCTTTCATCTATGAAGGGATGCATTTATTGGTAACTATCTCATCGATTTGTATATAAGGGAGGCGCTGTTCATTCCTATCACCATCCATTCTATTCATTCAAGCAAAGTGCGAATTTCTACAGCAAGAGTTCGATATTGCAGATTGAAGTTATTTTTCAAGAAGATTGTTATCATCATTCAAGGAGTTCGATATTATTTCTTGTGAGGTTGCATCAAGTGTGGTGCTGTTAATTCGGCCTTGTGATTGGCCTCTTTGTAAAGCAAATTGCTGTTCATTATTCAATATATAAGTGATATATTGTTGCTGGGTTTTTCTTGCTCAAGTTGGAGTGTTTTCCCAGGGTATATGCTGTGTCAAATTGTTTAAAATGGTTCTATATTTGCTTATTTAATTTCTGATCCTAAAACTAACATGGTATCAAAGCAGGTTTAAGCAAGATTGTGATCAGATTTATATAAGCAGCATTATCTTCCTCTCTTATTCTCATCTTAGTGAGTCTATCTTATCTTCGAAAATGGTGAATGGTCTCAAGGTTGAAGATAGACTCGAAGGTGCCTCTAACTTTACCTCTTGGAAGTTTAGAGTTCTTATTACATTGGAAGAAAATGAGATTCTTGAGTTCGTGGAGAGCAAAGTACCCGAGCCTTCCGATGAGAATGAAAAGACACAATGGAGGAAGAATGGCACAAAGGCCAAGAAGATATTGATTGATTCTGTGAAAGATCACCTTGTGCCTATTATCTCCAAGTTGAAGACAGCGAGAGAGATGTTCAAGACTTTGGAGGGATTGTATGAGATCAATAACACCAGCCAAGCTCTTGCATTGAGGCAACAACTACATCACTTCAAGATGGCGAAAGGAGATTCAATCATCTCCTTCTTTATGAAGATCACTGAGTTGAAGGATCAACTCTATGCCATTGGAGACATAATTGATGATCAAGACTTAGTCATGTTGGCGCTTAATGGTCTTCCTCAATCTTGGGAGCCTTTTATCCAAAGTATAAGTGGAGGATCTAATCTACCTAAGTTTGATCGTCTTAGGGCAGATTGCATTCAAGAGGAATCAAGGTTGGCAACAAGGGGTAATGGACGAAGTTCTCACAATGAAGACAATCATGTTCTTGCTGCTCAAACTTCAAAGAGAGAAGGGAGAAAAGGTAACTTCAAGAGGAATAGAGACAGGAAATCGGATGCTGCTCTTGAATCAAAGAAGAAGAAGGACCTCTCCCATATACAGTGCTTCAGATGTGACAAGTTTGGTCACTATGCTAGAGATTGTGCAACAAGACCAAAGCAACATGCTTCTATTGCGGATGTGGATGATGTCTCTCCTTAGAAGGATTCAAGAGATAATTCAAGTGGATTTCTATTTATCTCAGCCCTATTAAGCAATGTTCCAACCAATAGCAGCACGTGGTTGATTGATAGTGGCGCTTCCAAACACATTACTGGATTTAGAGATCATCTTTCAGATTTGGTGGAGAGAGAAACCAACATTCAAGTAATA
>VDFB02340676.1:0-44371 GCA_007258455.2 Sequoia sempervirens | reverse complement strand
ATGAATAAAGGAATGGATGAAAAATAAAGAGAAGGAGAAGTGATAAGTGTGTGTGTGAAGGAGAAGAAGAGTGTGAGAACCTAAATGCTTTATTAGCTATGATCAGTGCAGTTTTGTTGAGTGATTACTGTATGTGGAAGTACTTCATATTTTGAGCTTCAATGGAACTGAACCCTATAAATTGAAGGTGTACTCTATCAGTTCAATATTTTGATAGTGAGCCTTAACTTTTGTCCTCTAGCAATGAGCCATCTTTTGTGTCTCTAGGTTGTAGCCCTATGGATAGTGAGTTCTTATTTTAGGTAGTGAGCCTTTTGTAATTGATTTTGATATTCTCTATAGTGTGAGTTAATCCTCACAGTGATTTTTTCCTTATTGGGTTTTCCACATAAATTCAATGTTACTGTGTTTATGTGTTGTATTTGAGTTTCTGCATTGATATTTGATGATTAATCATTTAAGCATTTTTATGTATTAGTTTTGGTGATTGAATTAAAGGTTAAAATTTGTGATAACTGATTTATCCTCCCACTCTCAATTGTCCTATCCAATACCATGCAACATCAATATTTGTAAACCTAGTAGGCTTATCCATTTGATACAAATCTTACAAAGTTGAAGCTAACAAAAAGTCAGAAAAAAAAAATTAAAAATTAAAAAATCTTGTGTGGAAGAAAGTACATGGGTCCACAGAGAGACTGGGTTCCTCAAACCTAATGCATTGGTAATACTTAACAACATATATTCTTGGAAATACCAAGAACTTTGGTGGAAAACTAGGTATGCAAGGAAAGAAGAATACCTAAATTTATAGGTAGCTCTATATTTATTTAGCTCACTAAGCATTCTTTTTTTGATGAATTCTACAAAATCATGTCAAAAAGGCTCCTTATGTTTCTTGAGCTTGAAAGCTAAGGCCATTTGAAAATTTTCCATGTTATCATCCTGGTCCATGCCAAAGAAAAAGGAAAGAATCAAGAAGATATCTTGTATTTCTAAATGAAAAAATTTAAAAGCTAAGGGGATTTTAGGTAGCTTGATGAACCACTTGCCCTCCATCTCATGATTGTAGAAGTTAAGCCGGTCATGCCTATTTTCCTAATAACCCTCTATTTTTCTTTTTGAAATTTTGTTGTTGTTAGGTCCTCTAGAATATACAACATACCCCTAATGGAATCTGTGTTAATAATGACTCTCAAATTAATTCCCTTAATAACCCCAGTGTGTGCATCAAGGATTGACACATAAGCATCCACCAACTTAGAGAATGGATGCATTAGTGATGCCATGTATTGAGGGAGGATGCAACTCCAAAGCTGAAATCCTAGAGATTCGAGTGCTCTGCCCTTTATCATTTTCTCCCTTCTCGGGAAAGCACCCTTGTGGAGGCTTTTTGGGTTGGTATGCAGCATGGGGTCATAGATGTTATCAATGAAATCCTTAAATTTTTTGCAATTGATATGCCAATCTGTTTCAAGAACTTGGTTTTCATTAACATAGTCTTTTTTGGCATGGGTGCACTTGAGCAAGATTTTTCACAAAACACATAAACATAGCAAGATGAGTTTGATGATGCTTTAACACCTACACTAGAAGATTCTCTTTCTACTGCCATACCCTCAGATTTTTCTTGGGTATTGCTAATAACCTACTCAAATTTACTGCTTCTACACTTTGAAAGCTCTAACCCTTGTTCATAATCCACACAAAAATATTTGTTGTGACTTGCTTCCTACTTGCTCTTGATTTGCACAATCTATAATTGTACTTGAGATAAATGACAATGAATGGTATAATTCGTACCAAAAATTCCACCAACAAGATGACTCGTGCGAATTAATTGTCTAATTTCTAGGAAATATCAATCTCTTGATGGAAAGCAGAGAAGGTACAACCCATTTCGCCAGCCTTTAAGGGAATACAGTGTCAAGGTCTGGGAATTAGAGCTTTGAAAAGAAGTTTGCATTAATAAAAGCTAGTGGTGAGTGAAGTAAGGATCACTTCTCATAATAGTGCCAAGACAAACTCATGGAGGTGGCAGGATACTTGGCATAAAGCCGAACAACTTATGTGAATGCAAGTACTTGGATTAATTGCTCAAAGCCTCTAAATCTTGATCTCGTACACATCGAACCCCCACTTGATAAATTTGTATATCACCTAATCAGCCAAATATTTTATTTTATTCATGTGCCTCTAGCTTAAATTTTCTATAAATGGGCCTCATCCTTAATGCATAAATCATTATTAACTTTTGAGAGAGCTTGTCATAATAAAATTAGGTGATATAGGCACTCCTATCCTATTGATTATCAATAAGCATTAGCTGGCCTTCGTTAGATAAGTGTCAGATGATAGGCTAAAGAAGATGACCAAGTCAAAAAATCACTTGATCATCACCCCTATCAAATGGGTCCTGTGGAAGGACTTTGTTTTTGATGTTAACCAATATAGGGTGAACATTGAGATTATGTCCAAGTTTATGGCATCTCTACTTGACCTTAATGTTTCGAAGCCTCATATCATGGCACTCACAATAACCATGTTCAATGAAGACTACTTGGTGGGGCTTGAAGAAATCATTGAGGTGGTAGCTCCAAGGTTTGGCATCCCTTCAACGATGGACCTAATATGGTTTGTTGATGATGATGAGATGGTTCCATGGCTTCCTCTGCTCTCTAGCTTCTAGACAACTACAATAGAGCATCACCATGATAAATCTTCCCCTGCTAGCTCATTTTTGTTTAGGGTGATGAATGCCAATCCTATCTATGGTGTTGAGTGGTATACTTATTTTTTAGACCTCGTGTATCCTCCCCAACCTACGATGGGTGGAGATGTTGGAAAAATGTGACTCCCTGTTAGATTCTTTAAAGCTTCTTTCTTCCCTTTTTGGTAGGAGCTTTGACTAGCACAATCTTTTGAGTTCTTGAGATTGCTAGTTTTTGTTTGGCTTCATAGTAACTTGAGTCATTGGAACTCTAAACCTTTTTGGGTTGATGTCTTCCTCAAATCCTTCACCGTTAGACTGCTCAAAACTACCTGCTTTCTCTGAGGCCTTTTTCTTAGAAAAAGAAAAATGCACTGCTCTTTGTAGACATTCTCTTTTTTGTATCTATTTCTCTATTCATAGAGCTCACTGAAGCTCCTTCTTTTTCTTTGAAAAATAGGCTAAAGTGTCTTAAACTATATTGTAAATATTTTTTTATATAAATTAATATAGTTTCTTCTTTTTGTATCAATGTGTCACCTCTCTTCGCAATTTTTTTGTATTTACAAACTTTTATATATGGATAATGTATAAAATTTACAAAAATGGGTCTCCTCATAGACGAGAAATTAATTAAATTTTTTTAGATGGATACCATTTACTGAAATCCTAAGAGAATTCCCCCTCCATGTCTTCTATTTTGAATGTGTTTCTCTCTTTACATTTCATAATTTGGAAAAGACCTTTCCATAATGTATTAAACTTGCAATGTTGGCCTGGGTTGGCAGATTACTCATCATATTTTAGAACTAAATCACCCTCTTTGAAATTGAGGTCATACACCTTCTTATTGAACCATTTCTTTACCACCTATCGACGGTTGGTAATAGCAACATAAGCCTTTTCTCAAGCCTCTTGGATATTTAACAACTCATCTAGTATTACCTCCATGCTACCATTTTCTTCAATCTCCAGGGATTTTAGTAGTTGTAGCACTAAATTTTTTATAGAAATAGGAAAAACTACCTCCTTCTTTTATACCAACTCATAAGGTGAGGATTTTAGGACTTATTTTGGAGTGATTTAGTTAGCTCATAAGGCTACTTAGAAGTTCCTATGCTAATCTTTCTAATGATCTGAACCTATCCACTTTATTAGCCAAATTAGGTTTTTATTCATGGACTTTGGAAGTCCATTTCCTTGTGGATAATACTTTGATGAAGTCTTGAGGTAGATTCCATGCTTTAGTGCAATTTTTGACATCTTGGCCCCTACAAAGGCTCACACATTATCATAGATCAAGGTTTTGGGGGAGTCAAACCTCACTACCAACTCTTTAAGAAAGTTTATGATTTCACCTTCAGTGGCATTCTTCAAGGACACTAACTCAGTCCATCTGTTGAAATAGTTTGTAGCAATTAATATCCATTTATACCCTAAACTAGAAGCAAGGTTAATCATTCCAATGAAATCAAGACCCATTGTGCGAATGGTTCATTGACCACAATTGGGCTCAAAGCCATGGAAAAATTCTTTTAATTTTCAACAAAAAACTAGCATTATTGGCATCCCTTTACTAGGCTATGACATTCTATAAATAAGGTAGGCCAGTAATACCCCACACACATTTTCTTTAGGGAAATGGTCTTAGCAGAGAAATTTACGCCTACAAGACTAATGTGAAACTCATCAAAGATCCACTTTGCCTACTCCTTGTCCATGCAATGGAGGAGAACACCATCAAAATTCCTTTTGAAAAGAACTCCAATTATGGTATACTCAACGTCTTGCAACCTATAAATCCTCTTTTATGTGAAGGGATACTCCTCGAATACCTTTTTGTTTGCATGAAACTTATTAGGTCAGCTACCCAAGACTCCCCTACTTTAAATTGGTTCAATATAACTTCATCCATAAGTTACTCTTTGTCCTCGTGTCCAAGCCCGTTGGCCAATTATTTGTAAAGTCCTCTTTCCTTGTTCACCTTTGTGGGTTGGACCTCGATATCATATTTGAGGATTTTTGTGATCCATTACACCCTTTTTTCTATGATCTATCCTTCCATAATATACTCTCTTATGCTAGGGTGAACCACAAACACCATGATCTTGCTTCCAGATACTAGGTGTCTGAATTTTTTAAGACCCTTTACAATGGAAAATGTTTGATTTTCCACAAAGTTGTACTTGGTCTCATAACCATTCAAGGTTCTTAAATGGGTGTGATAGGGTGCTATCCTTTCCCTTCATCATCATTTTGTGTAAGCACCACAACAATGCTATCCTCACTACCATAGACATACATGATGAAGTTTTTTTAAAAATCTAGGTTAACTAACATCAAAGCTGAGGAAATAGCCTCCTTGATTTTCTCAAAATAAACTCTACCCTTTAGAGTCCATTTGAATGATTTATCTTTCTTTAGTAGGAGAGTGATAGGCCTAGCTAGCCCAGTAAAGTCGAATATGAATCTAATGAAAAAATTGATCTTTCCTAAGAAGGTCTCAACTAACTTCATGTTTACCAATAAGGGAAAATATTTTGTAGATTTTAGTACCCTCTTAGGGTCGATGGAAATTCTCTCCTTGGATACCACATAGCCAAGTAACCTACCTTGTGGAATATCGAGAATACATTTTTGGGATTTAGAGAAATATTGAACACTTGGAATCTCTAGAAGACCTTCTCTAGATGATCAAAATGATCACCTTTAGATTTAAAAACACCATTAGGTCATCCAAATAAATGAGGATGATCAAGTTTATCAAATCCTTAAAGGTGATTTCCATTGTACGTTGGAAAGTGGCTCCCGCATTGGATAGGATGAATACAATTTTGGCATAGGAAAACATCCCTCACTTGGTGGTGAATGTTGTTTTGTGTTGATATTCATCCTTAACATTCAACTAATTATATCTAGAGAAGACATCAAGTAAGGAAAACATCTCTGATCCAACCACAGTTTGTAGAATTTGTTCCGTTGAGGATAGAGGATAGTGATCTTTTTATAAAATCTATTTTTAAGTCTTGAAATTCCATGCAAATCCAAAATTCACCATTCTTCTTATGAACAAGGACTAAATTAGACACCCAGGTGGAGTGATTCATCAGATATATGATTCTAGACTCTATAATTCTCTTCAATTCATGCACCATAAGGGATTCCACCTTTGGATTGGTCGGCCTCTACTTTTGTAAAATGGGTTTCACCCATTTGACCAAATCAATGGTGTGTTGGATTATGGTGGATTCATAAACCGTTAGTTCATTGTAGGTCCATGTCATGACCTTGTCATATTCGACATAGAAAGACCTATACCTTCCCTTATCTCTTTATGAAACATCCTTTCCCACCTTCAGCTTTCGGCCACCTTCAACATCAAGGTTTGATTAGTCCCCTTTATTTGTAATGAACCTATGCTCATCATTCCTCACATCATTGCAATTAAAAATATTTTTCAAGGTGATTATCCCTTTTGGAAGCTTATTTCTATTTATCTAAATAATTTATCATGTTGGAAGTTTGGAAGTTTGTCATGGTTGATGCAGTTTTGAAACATGAGCATGAACTGTACATACATTGGTTGATTCGGCTAACCCAGTGTTGTCATTGATGTCAACATTGTGGGGAATAATTTTTGGTGTCATTTGTACACTACTAACTATACTAGAAAGTTGATCTATCGATAATTTTGCTAAGTGTTCTCTTTTGATGATGTTGTGGTTTAGTGTATCAGTTTTTGGGTCCGCACTTCACTGCAAAAAGAGGTATAACTTTGAGATTTTAACCATATCATTATGATTGGCTTATACAAATATATTCAATATTTCAAGAATTTTTGTGAAGCGGAATGGAAGATATCATTGATAGAGTTCAATTCTATATATCACTATCATCTCGTTGTTCAGTGTAACAGTGTGGGAGATTTCACATTTCCTTGAGAAGAATGTTTTTGTGTTGTGGTTCTAAAGTTAGTCTCATTAATGTCGATGAAATGATAAAATAAAGAAAGATCGAATCTGGAAGTTG
The DNA here is from genome assembly GCA_007258455.2 of Sequoia sempervirens. Classification (NCBI taxonomy): domain Eukaryota; kingdom Viridiplantae; phylum Streptophyta; class Pinopsida; order Cupressales; family Cupressaceae; genus Sequoia; species Sequoia sempervirens. The sequence goes on along the minus strand of VDFB02340676.1, from coordinate 37,632 downwards.
CATGTATTGGGAAGTGTATGTATGATTGAAAGTTTTTGTGATTAGGTCCAATTCTTGGCTGACCTAATACATGATATGTGTTGAGAAGATTAAATATACATTTCGGATGTTAGTTGGATCTATTTTAGATCCATGCTGACCTAAATTAAGTATTGCATGTTTTACTTGGGTGTGAAGATGATTTTGATCATGAGTAGTGCTAAAAAAATCTTATATTGGATTGTTTTTGTTTACATCTAATTAGGCTGACCTCATTGATGTATGTGAATGTGATTGGGTATATATATGAGATATTTTAGAGTTGACAAGTGAGATGAGTGAGCATGAATGATATATTAGGTGTGGGTGGTCTCATATGATGCGAACATACAAATTTAGTGGTGAGAGATCAGAACAAGAGCAAAGTTGTTGAGTGACTGCTAAGCAGAGCAATACTTTATATTTAGAGCTTCAATGGAACTGAAATATAGCACAAGAGAGGTGAACTTTGTATTAGTTCATAATTTGGTAGTGATCCATTTTTGTATTGTATTTAGACTCTAGTTGTGAACCTTATAATGATAGTGTGTTCTTGTAGTGAGCCCCTATAATATACTATATTTGGATATATTATATTGTGAGCTAATCCTCATCGTGGTTTTTCCCATTTTTTGGTTTTCCACGTAAAAATATTGGTGTTTATGTTTCTTGTGACTTTTTGGATGATTCATGATTTCATTCTTTATTTTTGTTAATATGTTTTGGTGATTGGATAAGTTGTGTTCAAAAACTTTATAGAATACTGATTCACCCCCCCTCAGTATTTTGAATGTTCAACAATTGATATCAAAGCCTAGTTCCTTCTGAAAAATCCTAATAGCTTGAGGAAGATCTTGGAAGTTTGAACACATGGAAGACAAGAAGTGTCCTATCCCTCCGGAAGAAATCACTACAATTGAATATGTAGAAGATGACTACATGTTTGACAAAGAAATTAAGGTTGCTCTTGAAGATATCAATAGAGTTTAAACTAAGAACAAAATCCTAAAGGAAAGCCTAGGAGAAGCAAATAAATGCATCAAAAATCAAAGAGAAAAAATTACAATTTCAAAGAAAGACATAGGGAAGTAAATGTGCAATTGAAGTAAGCAAATGAAGATATCATTGGGCTGAAAGTGCAAATGGAAGAAAAAGGAAGGATTGAGGAATGTCTAAATGCATTGGTATAACGAAATATTGAAGAATGCTTTAGACTTGAACAAGTGGTAAATCTAAGATATGATTTGGAAAAGGAAAGAATACATGAGGAGAAATTCAAAATAAGTACTGCAATGCTTGATGAATTGATTGCAATACAAAAACCCCCCAAGGATAAAGGTGGTTTGGGACTTGAAGAAGGACAAAGTTAAAAAAAAAATCAGACACCTACCAAGTTTGAAAATCAAAAGAAGATTCAAGGCAATAAGAGATAATTCAGAGATCAAAGAAGCAATCTTAGAAGATCTCCAATTAGACAACCAAATGCTCAAAGGTGCCCATGTTTCAATGGTATTTTTTTTTCATGCAATAAATTTTGACATAAATCAATAAAATGTAGGATTAGAATGAATCAAAGTGTTGGATCCTTCTCTAGACAATGTTTTTCTTGCAAGAAATTTGGACAGAATTACTGAGTGCAGAAGTCAGATGATGAATAGATATAATACTAGGAGAATGTTTCAATCTTTCAATGGCTAATATTATACATGCAATGTATTTGGACATAAGGCTAACTAGTGCATATCAAGGATGAATAGAATTTAGAGAAGTGTTGTGTGCTACTCTTAGAACAAGCTCGTACATATTTCAAGAGTTTGCAGAAAAAAAAAAAGATAGTCCAATCCAGTAAAGAGGAATGAACCTATGAAGAAAATTGATCCTACTAGGGTTAAGAAGGAAATGGAAAAGATGTGGAGAAAAAAAGAGGAGTCTGAGAACAAAGATGAATCGAGAAATTTAAATGCATTTGTTCCTCCCTCTGGTGTAGATAATTCACATGAAAATTAAATCAAGGCATGAGAATAGGGGTAGTAATAACAAAAAATTCTAATAGCTCCTGGAAATGTAAAGTGTAAAGACTTCGCACGAATATATATCTTGAAAGGGGAATTTCTGAAGCTATAGAAGAAATTTGCGGAAGGAAATATTGTGGTGCAGAAGTTTGCAGAGCTTTTGTAATTTAACTGTGGATACAAAGTTTCAAAGTTTAACATCTTTTTCTAAAGTATATATTACTGAAGAATTTATTGATACGGGTCAAATCATGGAGTTAAAAATGTATTTGAAAAGATAAATTTAGTTGATGCGAAGGAAAAGTAAATTGAAGAAGAAGAAGTGGATTTGAGGTGTCTCTGAGAAGTAGAGCATAAAAACCCTAATTTTCACTGAAGCAAGCTCTAGAGGAATTCTGCATACTCAATTCTTCTTCAAAAATTTTATTTTAGATATAATGGAAGGGTCAAAGGTAGTAAATGTCTTAAAAAAAACACAAGCTAAATTGAAGAGGCATTCTTGGAAAGTTCTGTTGGAAGACTTGATGGGTGTATTTTTTGGCACCCCTTTGGAGTTTCACCTATTGAGGATATCTATGCATACATTCATGGGAAAATAGATGATATTTCCTCTAATGGATTAAGTATTTTATGGACAAGCGAATTAGAAGGAAATGATTACATGCCATAAAACTGAAATAAAAAACCCTAATTCAAAAGAAATTTGATGTGTGGTAGAAGTTTCCACTGTTTGAATTCAATAAGAGGTAGATTAGAATTATATTGAATAGAATTCACGATGAATCTATCTGGATTGAATTTGCATATTCAATAACCAGAGAAGTAATAAGGGATTTAATTGGTTTATGTTCCTGTGGACCAATTCTAGAGTGGAAGTCTATTAATGTGTGAAACTCTCTAAGGAAAGGAACTCACCTTGAGTACATTTGGGAATCTGGCTATTTGGTATGTTGTAATGTTTCTTGGACATAAAATCTGCCTACCAAACAATTGCTATACAGTCTCTACTACCATTGCTCACATTGTGTGCTTAACATGATCGAAAACAATGTTGATTATGATATTTATGAGTTACTTCAACAAAACTTGATAAAGAATCTAAAGGAAATCAAAAAGATCAAAAATCATACATTCAGGTACAATACTTTAATAATCTATTTTCTTTTCTACATCATGAAGGAAATACTGATAATTGGAAAAATAGAATGGTTAGATACAGAACTCGTTGCACATCAAATAACAAATCTTATGGGAAATCTTGGTGGATTAGATGCTCAAGAGGATGCTCTTGCAACATTCTTTGGAAAGTTTGAGATGAGAACAAATGAAATTATAAGAATGCCTAAGAAAGTGGTGGAAAGGTACTCCAAAGATATCAATTTCCTTGTCTCCACTAACTTTTGCTTCATGGAAGCAATTGAGCCTAAACTTTTTTGGATTTTTGAGTTGAATTATGAAGTGACTGAGGAGGAAGTTGTTCATTATGCAAAAGTGCTTCTAGGAAGCCCTAAGGACCTTAGCAGATTTGGTTTAGAGGACATGTCTAAAATTGAAGCCTTTGGAAATTCTAGAAGGATAGGTAAGAAAAGGAAAAAACATTGTTATTAAGCAAGATATTACAGAACAAGAAGGAAGATTGAAAAATGATGTGGGCCAACATGAGCATGAAAAAGGAAGTGCACATGAATGAATGAAGCTATAAAAGTTTTACAAGAGGTAATCCCTAGTGCAAGCATTAATACATCAGTGTCTACTATAGAAAATCTCAAAAATATGGTTGATTTTTGGAAAGCATACATCTTTGGACTAAAAGAACAAACTAGAAATGAGTTAGAAGCAAGGACTCCAAAGAAAAATCTAGAAGATATAAAAAAGAAATGTGTAGATGCACATCACAAAACCTTGAAGGGATTGAAGGATGTTCAAACTTGTGAAGAAGAAGCACAAAACATGATATCACATTGCCTGAAGTGGTCTAACTACACACAAAGTACAAAGGATGAAATGAATTGGATTGAATTTCAAATAGGCACTCATGCATATGTTTATGATTTAGCAAGTGATAGGAACAATGAGAAGTGGTTGTACATTATGCAACTACATGATAATTTCTTTTCTCTACAGAATCAGAGGACATAGACAATCAAATAATATGTGGCACTAAGGGACTGGGTAAAGATAAAACACACTCCTATATCCAGTGCCCTTTCCAGTGTTGATAAACTATTAGAAATAAACCTTTGTCCTAGCACTGTGGAAGAAGGAAAAGAGTCTCTAACGAAGCTTGAACCACTATGCAAGAATCTTGTAGATACAAAATGTTCTTGGGAAGAAGGAAAATCTACTTTGGAGGATACTATGAAGAAACTCAAAGGATCTACATCTTCAAGCTAACATGTCTTTCCTTTATAATTTATTTTTTCTTTGAAGAAGATGCATACACATATATATCCAAGGAAAGCATACCGGGACCCTGCATAACCTTTTCCATTGATGTCAAAGGGGGAGAGATAGTGGAAAGGAATTTTTTTTTTGTTAATACTCTTGGAAAGTGACAATTACTTTTTGGATGGTTGGAAAACCTTTTTGGAAAGTCAAGTTTAATTATGAAAGAGGGAGATAATTTTAGGAGGAGATGAATTTTTTGATTCATAGCATGGAAAATGATTTTTTGATATACATGTTTCCATCAATGAAAAAGAGGGGGATTGTTGGAATTTTGGAAATCTATCATGGTTGATGTAGTTTGGCAACATGAGCATGAAGTGTACATATATTGGTTGATTTGGCTAGAACCCAGTGTTTTCATTGATATCAACATTGTTGGGAAGCATTTTTGGTGTCATTTAAATAATACTAACTATACCGGAAAGTTGATCTATAAATAATTTGGCTAAATTTTCTCTTTTGATGATGTTGTGGTTTAGTGCATCAATTTTTGGGTGCGCACTTCACTACAAAAAGAGGTATAACTCTAAGATTTTAACCATATCATTATGACTAGCTTATACAACTATATTCAAGATTTCAAGAATTTTTGTGAAGTAGACTAGAAGATATAATTAAAAGAGTTGTACTTTGTATATCACTATCATCTCTCTATTTAGTGTATCAGTATGGGAGATTCTGCATTTCCTTGAGAAGAATGTTTTTTGGTTGCGGTTCTAAAGTTAGTCTCATTGATGTTGGAAAAATGAGAAAATAAAGAAAGATTGAATCTGGAAGTTGCATGCATTGGGAAGCGTATGTATGATCAGAAGTTTTTGTGATTGGATCCAATTCCTAGCCGACCTAATACATGATATATGTTGAGAAGATTAAATATACATTACGTATGTTAGTTGGATCTATTTTAGATCCATACTTACCTAAATTAAGCATTGCACATTTTTCTTAGGCATGAAGATGATTTTGAATCATGTGTGGTGCCAACAAAAGCTATTTTGGATTGTTTTTATTTGCATCTAATTAGGCTGGCGTAATTGATGTATGCACATGAAATTGGGTATATATATGAGATATTTTGGAGTTGACATTGTGAGATGAGTGAGCACGAATGATATATTAGGTACAAGTGGTCTCATATGATGCAAACGTGTGAATTTAGTGGTGAGATATTAGAATAAGAGTAGAGTTTTTGAGTGATTGATAAGAAGAGTAGCACTCTTTATTTAGAGCTTCAAAGGAACTGAAATACTTGACACAAGAGAGGTGCACTTTTTATTAGTTCATACTTTGGTAGTGAGCTATTTTTGTATTGTATTTAAACCTGGTTGTGAGACTTATAAGGACAGTATGTCCTAATAGTGAGCCCATGTTATATGCTAATCTAGATATAATATATTATGAGCTAATCCTCACTGTGGTTTTTCCAATTTTTGGTTTTCCACATAAAAATCTTGGTGTTTATGTGTCTTGTGACTTTGTGGATGATTCATGCTTTCATTCTTTATTTTTGTTAATATGTTTTGGTGATTGTATCAACTATGTTAAAAAAATTTTATAGAATATTGATTCACCCCCCCTCTCAATATTTTGAATGTTCAACATATCCTTCATAAGCTTCTTCAACCTTGGGCTGCATTTTTTTTATGAATTCACTAGAATGTTGAATGAATATGGTGATTTGAGCATCATTCTTAATGGCCTGCCAACTCTACTCATTATCGAGGATAGTGGTCTCACCATCACCCATAATTTTGTTAACCATAAGGTTCATCACTTGGTCTAACTGAGAGCCAACCATAGCCATTCTATCTGCCATTCCATTTAGCGACTTTGAAACAACTTGGATGTTGAAGGCTTCAAATCCTTCGATCAGGTCCCACACTTTGTAGTGGTAAGAATGCATTCGTACATTTTAAGCAGTTGAGGTACCAAAATTTCTTGATTATTAGCTCTGACTCTCCTTGAAAACTTTAAGCCTTTTGATCCCCATGCTCTCTACTAGACTCAGTCCATGGGCCAAGTCTTCATATTCGGCTTCATTGTTCATGCAAGTAAATTAGAACTAGAAAGCTCTAAGAGTCTTCATTCTAATGGGGGATACAAGGTGAATACCTGCTCTTGAGCCAACTTTACGTCTTGCACCATCAAAGTGTAGTGTCCATAGGCCTTGTTCCTCATTTGAGCTTTCTTGTTAAGCCTCTTGGATTTTAGTCACCTATGGGATGACTTGATCCTCATCATAGATCACATAGGTTCCCAAACTAGTAGCATGGAAATTTCCAAAGGGATCAGCTTCCATGAATTGATTCAGTAGGACCTCTTCTTCATGACTCCTATCACCGATAGCCTCCTCATCCTCCAACATTTCCATGCAATACATTTCATTCTTGAAAATTGATGTATATGCATCCTCAAAACTCATTACATTGTCTTTCACAATGTGCTCGACATGCAGGGGTTCTGATAATATTTTCATCTTCACACCATGTTTAGTCATTAGGATCATATGGGACCAATCAAGAGATAGGTACCCTACGATTTTTGTAGTGAAATACCTAGATAAAAACATCCCAAAGATAGGCAAAATATCAACTATGACCATCTCTTGGGTGACCATAATGTTGGGGGAAGAATATAGAGTCAGAGGGAGGATTTTGATCAGGCATATGGCTTGGACCTTTTTTTCATCCAATTGCATGATTCCCCTATTGAGGGATTCACACTCTAATTTCAGAGAATCTGTGACCAACTTCGGCATGAAGTGGTGCTAGCTCCAAATTCAATCATGGCATTGTGAAACAATTTATCCCCTACGATGAAGGTTAGGAAGAAAGGACTAGGCTTCAGTTTACATACCTCAATACTAGCTAATTTTCTTTTATGTTTATAAATACTACAACACTCAAAGCTGAGGATCCTGAATTGACTTCCTTCATTTCTCTTTGTTATATGTCGAGGCTAGATCTGATTGAGGAGTTGGCTTATCTTTTCCCAAAGCTTCTTGCAATAGAGATTTTGTTTAAGAATAGTCAAAATGTCCCATAAGGACATGTTGGCAAGGGAACTCTTTAGTTTCTTGACCACATTTAGTGATTCAAGCAGTGGTATCTTTGGCTTGAAAGGGATTGTTTCCTTTAGTTTCTGAAAGGGTTGAAGTGTAGCAGGGGCACTAGAGGTCTTCTCTGTTGGATTCTGATGTACTTGTAGCTATTATACCTAAGGTACAGGATCTCTAGCAAATCTCCACTTGGAGTAGGTGTTGTAGTCTGAGTGGACTTGTGTGGTTGTTGTTGTTGTCATGACTTCATTTTCAAAAACCACATCCTCTCCTTCCATCCAAGAAAATAGTGCATGATTCAGGATGATCTTTGATTCCTATTCTAGTGACATACCTTGTAACTAAGTGTTAAGCATACACTTTCTACTCTAGGAGTTGGTAAACATACGCCCTCGCGTCTGGCGAGACACCTTGACTGCTCTGTTTTGTGACCTTTTGTTGGAGGTTACGTCTCAGACAATTATGAGGTATGTGTGCATCATTGCAAGGAAAACACCAATCATTTGTATCATCTGCTAGATTATTCTAGTCCGCAACCAAGTTTCTATTGGGATTAGATGTTGAGGTTTGTAGCAATGTGGGTTCAAGTAGAACAATTTGGCTCAAATTTTGTGACTAGTTGTTCTCTCTCACATCTCCCTAATATTGATTATGTTGAATGGTGGTTTTCCTCCTTGATAGCTCTGAGAAGGAGGTTTTGAGGGCATTTCTTCTTGTCACTTTATACTGATAATTTCATTTGGGAAATTCCACAAAGAGTACTTTACGTCATTCATCTCTGTGGATAGTGAAGAAGAACTGAAGGTTCTTTCTTGTGCACTGGGGTATACATACATCAAAGGTGGAGGTGTGACATATGTGCTAGGGGTGGTGACCTCCACAGGCTATGTTGATCTCTCTAAGAACATCAACATAGGTGGTCTTAGTGGGAGCTTCCCGACATTAATCAATTTGTTCTCATCTCTCTTCAATGCCAAATTGTATGCGTCTGGAAGAGTGTTTCCCTCAAGGGATTGGATCATTACCGCATGTCAGAATTGAAATATTTTAAATAGTAAATGAATTTCATGCCCACAGGTGGTTGAGCAATTGTGGAAATCCTTTGCAAGGTCTTATGGAACCTTGCATTGAAATATGTAATGACTTCTTTGGGTTCTCTCTTTATCGTTATTAGTTGTTGCAATAGGGATGAGTGGTCTCCTTTCTTTGAAAAGCACTCAAAGAACCAATCTTCAAGCTGATCCCAAGTGGGAATTGAATTAGGGGACAAGGATCTATACCAATCCTATGCTTTTCCTTTGAAAGAGGTCACAAGGAGCCTTAAAATCGTCTCTGCTTGATCACATAATGAACGGTGCACACATCTGCCACATCTTGTAGATATTCCTCTGGGGTTCTAGAATCCTCACTAGAAAATTTCAGAAGTGCTTTAAGGGCATTAGCGAGGATAGGTTGGCATACATCAAGAGTAGGAGGAATGAGTGGGTTACCGTTGTTCCAAGCTACATAGCTCTAGGTACTTGAGTAGCCATAGGGAATAAATTCCTTTGTGCTTGAAAAGTAGGTATTCTAGTTTGAAATAATCTACCCAATGGTGGTGTAGATTGGGCACTAGGGGAAGGACTTACACCTCTATCTCTATTTCTACTAATAGGTGATAAGGAATGTGTAGAATTTCTTCTCCTAGGAGCAACATGTGGTAATTTGATACACTAAAAATTACCTCTAGAGGGTGCCTTGGTTTGGATTTTGGGCATGAATACACAGGCTAGATTTATAATAGGGAGCTCTAGACAATAGTTGAGTCATCGACTTTGATGTAGGGTCTCCCAATAAACATAGAGCCTCCAATAATATTATTTATCACCTCTTTAAGGCTAAGCTATTGAGAGCAAAACCACCCTCTTGATCAAGCAATTGTGAAACTTTGAGTGCCACTAGGTGTGCTAGAAAATGAATTGTTGATCCTTAAAGCTTATATTCCTTGTAGGAAAAACCTTATGGGAAGTTCAATGAATGGGGGATGAATTTTTACTTCACTGAACAACCTCCAAGATTTTAGATGTTGGATCTTCATTCTTGTTTTTGGGGGGAAAGGGGAAGAAGGAAAACATAAGCAAATCTTTAAAGTAGGTGATGTGCCAAATATTTTACATGTCAAAACTCTCCCATGGATAACTAGTGTATCAACTCTCAAGAAATAAACATAGAGTGTCATAGACCCTTCATTATTGAGAAGAGAATGAAATGCTTAAGGATTAAATAAGCACAAAGTAAAACATTCATATCTTTTCATGAGAAGCACCCACTAAGGTTCAATAGAGTATTATACACCTAGAAAAATCCTACTAATGCCTTGTATTCCAATAGAGAATGTTCACCCATGAGCATAGTATGGTACTTAACATGAATTATTACAATAATATATCAAATATCATAAAATTTGAGACTTAAAAAACCAATTGTTAAGATCACATCCATACAAATGACACAAAGCATATTTAACTAGTGTAAGCAAAAAGTAAAACACAACAGAGGAAAAATTGGGCACAATTTGATATGTTCTCTTCTATTACTTGATTCAGAATGATACAAAATGTTAATGTCAAGTGCTAGAAAATAGACATTCACTTGAAAACTGATCCTGTTAAACATTTCTTATAAAAAATAGTGAAACAATCATTGTTAAAATTGTGAATGGAAAGAACCGATCCCTTAAGAGAGGCTCAAAATTCCCTTTTATAGGACAAGGGAAGCAACAAGAAAAAATACCACTTGGATTGCAAAAGACAAAAACTTAACCGTGGTATTAAAATGTTGCCAGGGAAAACTATAGTGATATTTACATAAAGTAAAACAAAGATTAATCTCCCTTCTAACAGACCCATATAGCAATTAAGTTTCAGTTGGCGATAACCGATTGAAGCACAACTCAAAGCTCCCTAAAACATTCTTTTTAATTGACCCTACTGCAAAACTTGTTGTGGAAGATCCATATCATTTCAGGAATGAATGCTCTCTGACCAAACCCAAAATTACCTAGGTACCATGCTTAATTAAAACCTTCTGGCAGCTACAAATATGATCACAGATAAGGAAAACTTGGTGGTTGTTACATAAACATCAAGCGGGTGAATCCTTCGATTCTTAATGGTTCCTAGAGCTTTTCACTCTCAAAAATGACACTTCTCATCACACCCTACGGTAGAGATAAACAACACACCTTTCATTCCTTCCTGGGCATAAAGCATACCCGAGCCTTCGTCTAGATGATAGGTGGCGCTCTCCGCTACTCCTCTGATGCTTTTCCTTGAAGAAAATCCTTGCTTAGGATACATAGCATGTGGGCAGGAATCATCGAGGCTTTTCTCACAAGAAAAGGCCGCCCAGCCACCACATGGCACCATCATGCACCTTTGCAAGAGCAGGAGGCTGTGGTCTAGTTTGAAAATGTGCTCTACTGACAAGTGGCATTGTTGATGCCAATATGCAAAAGAACAAATGGAAATGATAGAAAGGGTCGCAGGGCTGAAAACTCAAGGAACAAAACCAAAACAAAGAAACTAGAAAGAAAACATTTTGATTCAATTTGTAGGTAAAGATCTCTACAAGACTTAAGGAATAAACCAAGGCCTTTGATAACATTCACCTACCCACCCTCATATATTAGCATAGTTGGCTCGACTACATGACACCACAAAATATGTATGTTTTTTCATTTACATTGCTTTCAAATTATGAAATTTCATTCATTTTTGACATGATCAAATGGTGTCAACCAAATTTGAGATAGGATACTATATAGTGACTCAATATCGACCTTTAGGTCCAAATAGAACATTTGTAGTTGCCATAAACTTCAAGAATTACTATTTCATAGTTTGGCAATTTTTGGCTCTTAGGGCTCTTAAGAGATTGTTTCAAAATAACTAGTCTAGAAGGATCGAGAGACCTAGGGAATAAGCATAGGCCTTCAATAACATTCACCTACCCATTTGACATGTTGGCATAGTCATTTTGGCTCCATGACACATGAAATATAAAATATATCTATTGGCATGTTTAAATTGCTCTTAAATGATCCATTTGCAACAATATATTCATTGTCGGCATATGGTCAAACGGTTTTGATTTGACCAAAACTAAGATAGGTTACTATAGAGGGACCCAACCTCCACCTATAGGTCCAAACTAAACATTCATAGGTGCCACAAACTTTTAGAACTACTCAGTCATAGTTTGGTAGTTTGGTTCTCTTAGGGCTCTTAAGAGACTACCAAAATAATGTAGTTTGGATGGATCAAGAGACCCGAGGGACAAATTGAGGCCTTATTAGCATTTGTCTACCCACTTAACATATTGGCATAGTCAATTTGGCCTCACAATACATGGAACACAAAATATGCCTATTGGAATATTTACACTACTCAAACAATGTATTTTGCAAGAACTCATTCATTGTTGGCATGGTCAAATGGTGTTGAGTTAACCAAAGGAAAAGAAAAAAACCAAATCAAATCCTTTCCTTCATTCCCAAACTTATAATTGGGGATCAAAATAAATCTTTCATTATATAATTCATAATGAATAAAATAAACTTAAGTATTTTTTTCTCCATATCCTCATAAAAATCTCCTAATCTTGATGGTTTTACAACACAGTTATTTTAGAAATATTGGGATCTTACTAGCATAAACTACTTTTAACCCTAGAAAAGGCTAGGAAGCATAAGAACATTTTGAAGGAAATGTATGCTACTTACCTAGCACTTTCCCAAATATATAAAAACCCGCTACTTTTATTGATTTCAAACCGATGGCTCTTTGTAACATAATTTATAAGATTTTCTCAAAAAAAATCACTTCTAGAATGGCTTCTATCGCTCCTATAATAATTTCTAAAGAGAAATGGGGATTTTCCGAGGGATGAGACAAAAAAAATCTTTAGTCGCTCATGAGGTTTTACATTCAATTCAAGAAGCTAAACTCCTCTCAATGGTTCTAAAACTAGACTTGATGAAAGCCTATGATAGAGTTAATTAGATCTTCCTCCTTGGTGTGGTGGAAAGATTTGGTTTTAGAAAAAAAAAATGTAAATAAATATATTATTGTATCTTTGTTCCAAGATTCTTACTATTACGTCGATATTGGCATGGTGCAATGTTTTAAAGGTGGCATTGTTGTTCTTGCCACCAAGGTTCAAACCCCATTGGGGTGGTATTGTTAAATTGTTGTATTTCGGTTCATAGCTCTGGTTCAAAAGTGTTTACCCCTTGAATAAAAAAAAAAGATTCACTCTTACTAAATGGATCCCCTTGTGGCTTCTTCTCTTCCTCTTAAGGGCTTAGGTAAGGAGACCCTATCTCTCCCTTTCTCTTTATAATTATGGTCAAGGCCCTAAAGAGATCCATATCATAAGATAATAAGAGTACCAATTGGATGGGTTTAAAATTGAGCCAATTTTTAGTACATATCACCCACTCATTATTTCGGTATGGTACATTAAACTCTTTGGTCAAGCCACTTTAGTTGAAGCCAAGTCCATTAAAAAAGTATTAACTTCTTACTACTCAATTTTAGGTCAACTTTAATGAATTCATCCAAATGAAAGATCTTCCTAAATGTTTCAACTAGTGTCAACTCAAAAGTCACTATTTTTTGGGGGTTTTCAAGTAATAACCTCGCTTGCAAATAATTGGGTATTCTTATGATTTATGGAAAAAAAATAAGAAATAATTTTGGAAAAACATTTCTTCTTGATCACAAAAAATATATCTTTCTAGAGAGGAAAATTACAATGGAAAAAGTAGTTCTAAATGTAATCATTTTTATATGGTATTGATCTTAAAGATCCCTAAAAGTACTACCCTAGACATTGAGAAATAAATCATGTTTTTGTTCAAGCAGTCTAGACAACAAAATAAATATTCCTCTTATGTCATAAGAAATGTTATGTGACTGCAACATAAATGGAGGATTAGGAATCCACAACCTAGAAGTGCAAAAATCGACATTGGGAGTTAAACTAACCTAGTAGTTATACTCCAAATAATAATCAAAGTGGTGCATATTAATGAAGCATAAGTATTTGGACTTGATTGATAAATAAATAATTTTCACCTTAGCAAACACCCCCCTCTTGCTAAAAAAAGCAGAACTTCCTGATAATATGTCATGATTTTTTTCTCCCTTATCTAACTTGGGTAGTTTATAATTGTGAAAAGGCCCTCTTTTAGGAAAATTTTTGGAATGAATATAAACCTCTTCATCAAAATGTGAACTTGGTAGAAATAAAATATTTTCTAAAGGATAAGTGGGGCATAAGAGTCAAGGATTATTTCATAGGTGAAGAAGATTCTTTCCCAAAAAAAATAGAAATCTATAGACTTTTTCCATTCCCCCTCCATTTGAAAGATCTATATAAATAAGAATTACAAAAGAGACAAATATACTTTTCAAATAAAGAGGATGAAATCATTTGAATAACTTGGAAATTAGGTAAGTATATTGTGAAAGAAGGATATGAAGTTCTCGCTCGTGATAATTTTTGGGACTCTTAGCCAAAAAATTCATGTTAGAGTCTCTCATGTCTTTCTAATGTGGGTGATTTCTCAAGTGGTTGGCTCTAAATAAAATTATTAACCAACATGTGACTTGGTAAATTAGACATCACTCCAATTTTCACATGCATCTTTTGTAGAAAAGCATATGAGGATACATATGATTTTCTTTTAAAATGTAGTTTTAGTAGAAAATGTTTGAAATCACTTCAAGCCAAATTGGGATGGTTGGGTCATATACACAAAAATCCCTATTTTAGTACTGGCGCAGTCAATCTAGATCCCCCATAAATACTTTACTTATGCTAGTATTTGGATAATCCATCCTTTGATCATATGACATAATGGTTAGAGAGAAATAATAAAATCTTCAAAAAATCAATCACAAATCTTGAGTAAGTTATTTTAAAAGTGGAGAGGGCAATATTTGAAGTAGTGATGGTAAATCTTTGTAAACAACTCCAATCTAATAGAAACTTTACAAATTGGGATGATCTTCTCAAAAAGGGGTAGTTTAGAAGCCCTCCTCTTCCATATGGAGCTATTAACAAAGGAAAAATTAAAATAGAGAAAAAGATCAAATGGAAAGCTCCTCCTCCTATATTGATTGAATTATTTTTTATGCAGCATCTCATGGAAACCTTGGAACTTTAGATGTAGAGGTTATTTTAAGAGACCACAAAGGTCTTATCCTAGAAAAATCTTTCAAAAAACATCCTCCTAGAACAAACAACATAGCTAAAATTGAATCTCGTCTCCTAGGTCTTGAGTTGGCATGAAAGAAGAATATCTCCAAGCTTATAAGTTAGAAGGTGGCTTGTTAATTATAATAGGTACTATATTACACAATTATTCTAAAAATTGAAAGTTAAATTATGTGCTAGAATGAATAAGAACTATCTTCCTCTTGATTATCATGAATGTGTTCTTTTTTATAAAGAAACAAATATTTTAATGAACACTTTAACCAATCAAGCAATTGACAAAAATGAAGAGTATAAAGAGTATGAATACAGTGGAACCTCACTTATAAGAAATTTATAAAATCAAATCTTTGAACTCTATATGAAGGGTTTTCCACATTTCATTTGTGAAGCTTTTGCTCGAGAATTAAGTGAAGAACATTATTCTTGAAAGCCTGGTAATTTAGAAAATTGAATACCACCCTAACTGAATGTGATCACCTATTCCTACTATGTTTAAATTTGTACACTCAGTTGGTCTTTCTCCAAAAAGGTTCAAGCTATATCTTTGTTGGTTGGAATATTTTGATCCTATCCATTTAATCTCCTCTAGATTACTCTTGTCCTTGATTATCTCTTAGCTCTATAAAGATTTGGTGGCAATGTTGGTCACGTTGATGGCCAAGAAGCTTGGTCGAAGATTTTCTACACTCTATACCACATGATGTGAAGAGGCCAACAATAATTAATGATGGTTTTGCTCGCATTTTTCAATTAACATGTTCACTCTTGTGGACTTGTGACATGTCATTTTCAAAATCTAACTTAAGTTCTTATTTTTGTAGATCTGGCATCTTAGCTGGCAACTTTCTTCCTCCTCTCTTTTTGCACTATACATGTCTTGCTCATGCAACTTTAACTCCTTGAATATAAAATGCATTGTAAAGCCTCTACTCTAGGAATTTTATAGCTCCCTATCATTCTATGATGTTGCCTCTATATTCTTACCAAATGCTATGGACATAGTCTTTGATGTCGACATTGTAAAGCCTTATATCCATCTAGCAATTTGTAACCCTCAAACAATGGAAAATGTGCTAAAAGAATTTCATGCTAATTTAGTGGATATGCTAATGTGAGGGGTGTTTGTCCAAGATCCCTTCTCTATAGTTCTCCTACGCTCTTATGCTCACTATTAGTTCTAAGATCTAAACTTTTGGTAGATTCTCCCATGACTATAATATCTACTTTGGAATTAGCCCACGTGAATATAGGTGAAGAATTGTATTGGTGTCTTTCAAAAATATATGCAACTACGTACCTCCTGATTTCTCAGGCATTTGAATAAACCCATTGTGTCATCCCACCTATCATCCCACCTCTTCAAGATGTTGCTCTAGATGTGGAATGCTCTAGTAGGAGTTGCAATAGTTAAGATGATTACTTTATTTTGGCTTTTGAAATCATACTATGGTGCTCTTTTATGCCCACAATTTTGTTGTGGTATACTTTGAAAAAAAACATCTGTTAAGGGTGGCATTATATGGCACAAATATTATGGCGTTCTTTTACGCCCACCATTTTGTTGTGGTATACTTTGAAATTTTTTTTGGCTAAGGTTGGCATTATATGAGTATAAAATTTTATATAAATATTATATACAAATGATTTCTGCTCTTTTTTAGTTAAAAAAATATAAATAAATAAAATAAAAACTTTTAAAATTACATAGATTATCTTTGTATAAATTATTTAATTTAACGTTAAATATCAAATGGAAGATGTACTATAAATTTGAAGACTTGAAAAGGAAGGTACATTGCCTCAAACATCAAGAGTTCGTTATTCGATTTTGAATGCATTGCCTTTGACATTGCAAAGGTTTATTTCAAGCACTTTATTCAATAATGAACTTTGTAGTAGAATTTTCTAACATATATTTATTCCCAATAGCTATATTGATAGCTCTAATTCTTAACTAGTAAGATATGCCCACTTCTTAAACAATGATTGTCATCTATTTATTTCTCACTTGTCATTTATTCTTCCTGCTTGACCCTATTTTCTCCAAAATTTCTGCCACTTATAAATTCCTTTCATTTTTTTTATTCTTCTCTCTCTCTTTGGATTGGTTGCATTACATTTTGAAGGTGGTTTTATTGTCTTATCTTTGGAGCAACATTTTGTATAACTAATTTTCTTTACAAGGAATAACTTTTACAACATCAATATTGTTTTTTATTCTACAATTTTAATTAAAAAAACTATCTTTTGTATAATATCAATTTCAAATATTGATTAGCAAAAAATATTTACTATTATTATTATTTCTACAGTTATTTCTAGTATCTTTCATTCATTTGTCAATATAGGTGTTGCTAAATCATGATATTTTCTGATATGTTGGACAATGCTATGTTTCACTTTGCTTCTCCACTTTAAAACTAGCATTTATGATATGAAATGGTTTGTTATATATCTCTTATTTTCACATTGCATAATCCATCTTATTCGCCCATTTTTCAAGTGGAGTAGATTTTTTATTGTTTCTAATCAAGAAATAATAATTGTGATAAGTGAGGTGGGAAATAAAACAATCATGTTCCAAGTGGTGGCTAATAAGATGGGAAAACGAAAAATAGTGATGGAGTAAGTGTGAGGAGAAAGTGTTAAGTTTCATATTGTAGGGTTTTATGTCAAGTATAAGAGTGGAAGTGATAGTAAAGGAGGTAGAAGGAGATAGTCTTAAGAAGTGTTTATGCATTTTTTCTAGGATAGAAAAGTAGGTGACAAGGAATATTTTACTAATTATAAAGAATTTATGAAGCTTGCAATAATTTTCTACATAAAATTACTCTTTGCTTGATTGAATGTGTTTGTTGAAGTATTTTTACAAGAGTAAACATTAAATAGAGAATAAAGGAAAGCAAACAAACCCTTAGACATGTAATGAATGTAGACTTTTTTTTTGTAGAAGAAGGCATTAGGATTGAGTCAATGAACATTATGTTTACACTATGATAATTTGATTGTTCTTTTTAATGTCTTAGATCTCATGATTAATGCGAAAGGAAAATAAATAAAAAATACATACAAAGAGTCCAATACTATAATAGCAACCACAATAATATATTTAAGCCTTATATTATAATAATTGTTGCATTAAAACAAGTAATATAATAACAAAAAGATTATGTAGGTCTTTAACAAAGCAATGAAGGCCATAAATCATGAATTAAAGAAGTAATATAATAATGTTACAAGGGAATTAATAAGTCATTTTATACTATGCAATTCAAACTACTTCTATTATGTGAAGTGATGAACGAAATAAAGTGTCTAAGAAAATATTGTATTTAAATTGTAATTTAGAAATTAGAATTTTAGGTTATCAATAATTATAAATAAAATATAAAATAAATGAAATGAAAATTATAAGATGGATAAATTATTAATATAAAGATTGTTAAATATAAAAAAATATTTTTAAAAAATATAAATTTGTAATAGTTATACAAATAATTTAAAGATAATATTAACATTTGAAAAATAATATTATTATCTATAAATATAAATATACATTCAAATCAAAATGGTAAAAATAATATTAAATATAAAAAGAGTAAAAAATTAAATCTAAATACAATTCAAATAATTTAAATCATTTTCAAATTTATTAAACATGAAAATATTCTTTTATTTTTTATATATATATATAAAACAATGAAAAAAAAATATTATAAAAATCAAATTTAAAAAAGTTAAAGTTGTTTATATAAAATATAAAATTTAAAAAGTTGTTTATATAAATCAAATTCAAAAAAATCAAGCATGCTGTTCATTATTGCTCACAGAAACATATAGGCTGTCAGTACTTGTATGCATGGTATGGTATACATCATCCATGCCCCGGTGGTGCGTCCTGGGGGCAGTGGCTGCTCCCGGCTGAGATGTACCAGGGGGCATCTCCTCTCCTGCCATCACCCATCCATGCACATTTCATTCTAACAAGTGAAGAAGAATTTAACAGTCTCATTACAACGAAACGGAATTAATGTCACTGAAATTTGAATACTACGGTTGGCTTGTCTCAGTACAATGAAATAACAAATTTATGAGAAACGGCATTCATAAAAAGTTTGCTCTTAATAAAGTTAGGAATAGTAAGTTTTGGAGTGTTCTCTAAATAATTTAGAAGCCATTTTAAATTTAATTTTCATTAAAAAATTGTTTAAATTGTTTGTGTTTACATCTTTTTATTGTAATTAAACATTTATATTTCAAAAAATATATATTTAATAATTTTTTAAAAAATAATTTAAATTTTTAATAAATTTTATTTGAATATATTTGCATTTTAGTATTTTTAGTTTTTAAATTATTTTTTTTATATTTGTATTTTTTTTAAAATGATCTAATTTTCTAAATACTTTTTATTTGAATAATATTTGTATTTATAGTTAATGTTATTTTAAAAAATGTTAATATTATTTTATTATAAATTTATAATCTTCTTTAAATAATTTTTATGATTGTCAATTTAAATTGTATTTAATGTTTATCTTTTTATATAATTTATTTATATGTTTACTAAAATATTATATTGTTATAATATGTTTAATAATTTTTGAAGAATAATTTAAATTTAATCCTCATAATTTTGATTAATTTAATGTTTAACAATTATTCTCTTATTTAAATTGTTTATATGCTTATTGTAAAAAAATATTTCTACTCTTAATAAATTTTAAAAGGGACATAAAATTGACTCATAGAAACATTTTGATTTACTTTTAAGTGCTTACACTTTTCTTTCAATTATTATTTTATTTGTAATTTTATTAAGAGCTTGTGTCTTTATTTAAACTAGCATACATATATTAATCAATAATATATATAAAATACGTAGAGAGTTATCACAAATTTTTTATTTTTATTTTTTTATGTTAGAATGCTATTTAAATTAGTAAATTTATAGATATATGTTATAAAATAATTCCTTATTTCAATTATTTTCAAATTTAGAACCCAAAACCTAATTGAACCCTAAAGCTTCACATTAATTCTAATCACAAGTTCTATCTTAGAATCCTAACTCTAACCCTTACTCTAGTTGAGTTGTAATCCTAACCTTAACCTACCCTACCCCTAATCGTAATTGAAATTCAACCCTAATTATAATTCTAACCCTATTCATAATATTCATTCTAACACAAACCATACTCCTAATTACAATACCAACTCTAATTATAATCCTAATAAAACCCTAAGAGTAATTCTATTTAAACCCTAACCCTAACCTAACTATAACCCTAACCCTAATTAAACCCTAATCCTAACCCTAGTTAAACAATTACCCTAATTGAATATAACCCCTAACCATAACCCTAGTTAAATCCTAATTAAATTTTAATCATAACATTAATTGTAATTATAACCCTAACTCTAGTCGAATTGTAGCCCCAACCTTGACTCCAACCCAACCCATAAGCCTAACCCAAAACTTTATCGCATATACCAGTTGTACCCTAAACCTAATCTTAATTAAATCTTAACCATAATTAAACCCTAATCATCACTAATTTAACCCAAGATAACCCTAACACCCAGCTGAAGCCCCCAGTTCCCCTAACTCTAACCCTAGCTCCAGCTGAAGCCTTAATCATAAAATCATAATTTACTTCAACCTAACTTCCAACACTAACTTTTAATTGAAATATAACCCTAATTCTAACCCTAATTGAGATATAAACACTATTGTAAGAAGCACTTTACCTAGAACATAAACACTAAGCCCTAATGGAAATTCCAAAACTATTTTAACTTGAGCTAATGAGGCACAGAGTCTTAGAATCACAATTTGTTGCTTAAACTAAGGTAAAAACCAGAGCCCCTGTGTTGAGACCATATTCTAGCCCCAAGCTTTGTGTTGAAGTATTTCTTGTAATTTAAAAATTCAGCCTAAAGTTTTGTGTCTGGGAACAGCCTAGCTCTGGCCTATAAACCTAAGTAAACCCTAACCATAATCCTAATTAAAAGTTCAATCCTAACTATAATACTAATTTTAACACTAATCATAATTATAATCCTAACCTTAGTTGAACACCCTAACCCCAATCCTAATTGAAATCTAACCCTAACTATAATACTATTTCAAACACTAATCATAATTATAACCTTAACCCTATATTTGAACACCATAAGTCTAACCCTAACTATAGTTGTCCCTTATTGAACCCTAACCCTAATTGGAACCCTTATTCTAACCCCAAGCTTTATTTAAGAACCATAACCCTAACCTAAAATTAATTCTAACCCCAAGCTTTATCCAAGAACCGTAAAACTTAGTCACCCAAAAATCACTTTGACTTAGTCACTTTGATTTTTTTTTAATAATAGTGGAAGATAACTCCAATTGACAAGTAGCTTCAAGAAAGATCTTTAGAATATCTTCTTGTTCTATCAATATCACCAATTAAAAAAATACCACTTTGACTTAGTCACTCCCAACACCTACTTCCAAAAAGGTCACTATGATGCATAAATATTAAATTACACATAGATAAACATTAAATTACACATAGGTAAACATGCCACACACATCATATTTTACATAAATAAAAATTTGTTTAATTTATTTAAATGAAACATATATCTAATACAAATAAAATTAACATAATGAAATCTTCTTGTATTAGTAAAATTAAAATAATAACTTTATTTTATGTAATAATTAAACTCATTTAAATTTATTTATTGAAAATAAAATTAACATGTTATTATTTACAAATTTTTGAGTTAGTAAATTTGTAAGTTATTATTATTTAGATGAAATAATAATTTCATCTAACAACTCTAAGTCCTAAAACCCCAAAGGGTTATGGTTCTTAGATAAAGCTTGGGGTTAGAATTAAATTAAGATTAGGATTACAACTCAACTAGGGTAAGGGTTAAAGTTAGGATTCTAAAATAGAAGTTGTGATTAGAATTAAGGTGAAGCTTTAGGGTTCAATTAGGTTTTGGGTTCTAAATTTGAAAATAATTGAAATAAGGAATTATTTTATAACATATATTTATACATTTACTAATTTAAATAGCATTCTAACATAAAAAAATAAAAAGAAATAATTTGTGATAACTCTTTGCGTATTTTATATATATTATTAATTAATATATGTATGCTAGTTTAAATAAAGACACAAGCTCTTAATAAAATTACAAATAAAATAATAATTGAAAGAAAAGTGTAAGCACTTAAAAGTAAATCAAAATATTTCTATGAGTCAATTTTATGTCTCTTTTAAAATTTATTAAGAGTAGAAATATTTTTTTTACAGTACGCATATAAACAATTTAAATTAGAGAATAATTGTTAAACATTAAATTAATCAAAATTATGAGGATTAAATTTAAATTATTCTTTAAAAAATTATTAAACATATTATAACAATGTAATATTTTAGTAAACATATAAATAAATTAAATAAAAAGATAAACATTAAATACAATTTAAATTGACAATCATAAAAATTATTTAAAGAAGATTATAAATTTATAATAAAATAATATTAACATTTTTTAAAATAACATTAACTGTAAATAAAAATACAATTCAAATAAAAAGTATTCAAAAAAATTAAAGCATTTTTAAAAAATACTAAATATAAAAAATAATTTAAAACGAAAATACTAAAAATACAAATACATTCAAATAGGGGTTATTAACAGAACAAGCCAATCATAGTATTCAAAATTTCCAGTGACATTAATTCTGTTCCGGTGTACGATACCAGTAAATTCATTCTTCGCCCGCTGTACGAAATGCATGGATGGGCATGCAGCGGCACATCCACATGCCCAGTGCATTCCCGCAAGGGCTGGATGGCAATACCGTGTTGAAATACTCGAAGGTATAGCCACATTATCCTATATAACTTCTTCAATTTGATGTGGATCCATGTGCCCATATGAATTCACCAAGGGCGTAGCTCATTTTAAAATCAGCTGCAGAGAAGACAGTGTAAGAAAGACAAAAAGGACAATATATATTTTCCAATGCTTCAGAGTCTCACGAAACGACGGCAGCCATTGAAATGGCCATTGACGCCTATGGATGACCTCCTTTAACTGCATAATGCATTCGTCAGCCATTAATACGAGCATTGCAGAAGAAACAACGGCGGAAATGACGAAAGCAACTCACCAATTGTGGCAAATGAGGTTGTTAGCCTTCAATTCTCCATAGAGGATGGGTACTACTATTGCTATCTGAATTCCTACAAAGAATTTAACATATTCGTGCATAGAAAATGCCATGGCCAGTTCACGTAACGAGAACTTCAGTATTTTCTTGAAAAGGATTTGTTTTGGAGATTGTATCAATCACAGAACCTCCAGAATACCAGCTTACTCACTGCATCTGTTAAGAAGGTTGAATGACTCGAGCTGGGTATCAAGAGAATCTACAATATAAATAGACAAAAATGAGAAAATTGTATGACTTCTCCATTCGATCGCAAAATTGACTGCTCCTCCAATCGATCCCAAAATTGACTGCTCGCACATTCAATCCCAAAATTGACTGCTCGCACAGTCGATCCTAAAACTGTATGATCCTCCAGCAGATCTCAAAATTGACTTTCCAGCCGATTCCAAAATTGCGTGTCTCCTTCGACGTACTGGTTTACAGTAGAAAAGCAACTATAGACCCTACACAACGTCTACCACCACCAAATCCAAGCGGCACTTGTTTCGCAGTTCGTTCTCTAAAATTTAAGACTGTCCTTTTAGAATTCTTACTGTACACGATTCGGTTCTCGCGAGATGTTCTTTTTAACTACGCTTGCTGACACGCGTCCCCCCTATACCTCGATCTCCCGTACAGTATTAGACAAAAATCTTTTAGACAACCATCAGACAAATCTCAGTTAAAATCATGGAATTTCCACAAAGAATATATTTTTAGATTTGATTATATAGATTTTTATTACTTACGTTTGATCATAAAAATACGGAAAATCTACAGGATCGAATTCAGACAAATATTGACTACCAAATCTCAGCTGTTAACATCTAATCGCTACAGATGCAGGTCGCAGCTATTGATACAGTGGATACGTACAGAAGAGAAGTCGATGTGCTTAATTCAATTCCGATTAAATTTCAGCTGCAGCAAATCGTTATCCAGCGGACAGGATGAACCCATGCCATGCATGAGCATAGAAATTGTTGTTTCCGGTCCTGGCATAATCTCTGAAACTCTACTACTTATTCTGGCCGTGCTGGGTTCATTTCACATTCAAATTCACATTGACAAGTCTGAAAGAATTGCCCAAAGCGATGGAATTTTTCTGTCAATAATATTGCATGGGACGGTGTACATGCACTCCGATCTCTATGGAATGAATCTGCTCGATAGACATTGATAGATTTAAAAAACAAAAAATATTTTAAGTTTAAATATTTATAAATAAAAATATTTTAATTTTAATTATTAAAAATATTAGTTTGTTAGTTAATTTATCATGAACTGTGGAAATTTCATGCATTTATTAGATCTCTCTTGCCTATAAAAAAATATTTAATTAATCAAATCACGACTCCCACTCTTAAATTTTAACATATTAATATAGATATCTTACATATATTTATTTAAAAATAAATAATTTTATTTATTATATACATGAATATATAAATTTATTTTTTTACTAAGAATTATTTTATTGTATATATTATTTAATTTATTTTTATTTGAAGAACTATTTATTTGTATCTAATTTTATTTTTTATTTTTTGAAAAAGTCATCCATTATTCATTATTTCTTATTAGTTTTTTATTTTGTTTTTATTTTGAATAGTATTGTCTCTCTATATATATAATTTATTTGATTTGATTCGATGAGACATCTAGTTATATTTTTTGTGTTATTAATTAAACAAAAAAAATTATATTTATATAAAATTTATAAAGTAAAACTTTGTTATTTTCAATTAAGAAAAGGAAAAATTATATAGAAATTTTTTATTCAAAAAATTATGGATGTTTAATTTGGTCCATAGGTCTTTATAATTATGCTACCATTTTTCACTTAATAGATGAGTTTCATTTGAACAAATTAGACTTCTTTTTTATTTGTGTGAAATATAACATATATGACATATTTTAATTATAGTATGTATGTAAAAATATGAAGTGTTTTTTGTATTTGGCTATCCTTCCATTAGTGCTACTTGGAACAAAATTGTAGAGCAACCTATAGTGACTATATTGGTCCTTCCAATTTTATAATAAGATTTATCAAAATACAAGTACAATAGATTTGATATTAAAATGAATTACTCACTAAAGGTAATGCAGATTTAATATGTGACCATGGGCAATCTATCTATGGGTTTTGATTAATGATTTATGATTTTGAAAGGAAAAAATAATGCCTCGATAATACAATTTATTTTTATTAATGATTTTGATATAATTTATTTGGTTGTAGAAATGTTATCTACATATAGTACCTGTTCTAGATGGAGCTATTATAGTGTAGAGAAACTAGCTATGAGGGAAGAAATAGGTTTCATGTTTATAAACTATAAGGTGAGAGGAGGTGGATTAATTTTTATGAGCAAGGATGTGGACCATAATCTAGAGTTATATTTATTTTTACTATCATATGTATGTAAAAATATGAAGCATTTTGTATTTTACTGCCCTTGCAGGAGCACTACATCAATATAATATTTGAATGTCTTCCTACTGATTATTAAATATTAATAATAGTGATAAAAGATCATGTTTTCTTTGATGGACACCATGCATGTGAACCTCATGTAGGATTATCATTTTCTTCAAGATATAAGGTTTTTTTAAACCTGGATTATGAAACCTCTATTGTGTTTTTCCTTGATTGAATTTTGGTTGTCTTTTAGCATTGGATTTTTTTTTATGAATAGGAAGCTATCTATATTAAATCAAATGTAAAGATACATATTCACAAAAAAAGGTGGGTGGTAGAGAGGCACACCCCAAGAGTCACATGGGCAACGCCCAAAAAATTAACAGATAACGTGGGCTAAGCCTAGAAGTCCAAAAAATAACAAATATAAAAGGCCATTAAGTGGCCAGAGCAGTGCCAGCAGAGCCAAGAGGGTCTCTGTCATCCAAATTTTTCCTCCATACATCAGCGGGGTTTGGAGTGACGTCAAGAGGAGGACCCCAACCATCATCAACATCTTTTTTCTCTTTATCTTCTTCCTTGCGCCAAGGTGAGATTGCAAGCGCCATACACAGGAAAACTTTACCAGTAACTGGCCACCCAAAGCTAGAAGCAAGAGGATCATTAGAGGGCCACCCACCACCACCGCCACTCCCTGAAGCACAGCCAGAAGGCCACCCCTAAGTAGCCCATAGTGGAGGAGAACGGTTTCGCCAAGGAGTGCGAGAATCCCGCCGAGGTGGGAGTTGTGAATGGGGATGCGCAGAGCCACTTCGATGTCGGCCCCTGGAGGGCGATCGGCCATGGGAAGAGCTGGGCAAAGTAGGGACCCGAGCAATAGTACAAGGGGCATTGCCCCAGTGGTCTATGAGAACCTGGAGGTGAGCAACCTCAAGTGCAACTTTGTTTGCTTGCACTTGAACCTATAAAAGCACATTAGAGCAAATCATATCTTTAGCATATAAAGATACATTAATATCCATTTGAGAATGTGAAAAAATGAAAGCATTTCTATCCTTCCAAATATTGAAGAGAATTTCCACCCTGAAAGTGTGCCAAAGTTGGATGAATTTTGTAAGAACTCTGGGAGAATCTCCAAGCAACACCATATGCCAGGAGAAAGGTTTTGGCTGAAAGGATCAAAAAAAGTCATAAATCCAAGTCCAAAGTTATTGAGCTATGGGACAAAACCAAAAGATGCTTAAAATTCTCAACTTGCCCACAAAAAGGGAAACGAGGGTCCCGGACCCCCAGGTGGACTAGCCAAGAGCCCACAGGAAAGCCCTGGAAAAGAATACACCAAGAAAAATGGGCAAGCTTTGGCTCAAACTTGCAGACCAAGTGGCAGCAAATCTGTTATGCCAGACATGAGCAGGAGATTGAAGAAGCCACCTCTGGTTCAAACTCTGAATCATAGGAAAATGTGGTGAGAGCTTTGATTCAAGGGTTTTTATTTATATCATTTTTTTTTTTGTGAAAAATATAGGAGATTTTTTGCATTAAAGTATTAATCAAGAGAGAGAGAGAGAGAGAGAGAGAGAATGACTCTATTAATTAGAAAAAGATAGGTTAGTAGAATTGTTTTCATCATTTGGTTAGCCTTGTATATTAGGTGGCAAAGTGGTTCTCCATTCTTGTGGCAATAATATCATCCCTAAACATGATGACCTATTATGGATAGGAAAACAAGGGCCACTTATAAACTTTGGCATGCTAACTAGTAGCACTCTTGTTGAAATTTGAAGGAAATTATAATTGAATTATCATATGATTTTTAGGTTATTTTCTAAAATGTAATAACTTGTGGACTAATTTATATATCTTACAATGAAATATTTGTTGTTATGAATATGATCCTAGATATGTCTTACAAGTAAATAATTCCTATATGTACAAATACACAAGAGTAAATGGTGTACATATAATTGTTGAATATATAGAACTTACGATGGAAGAATAATATAATGTAACTATCATTTTCACTTAAATATAATGGTAACTATAAGATTCTCAAAGGAATTTTAAGTTACATTTTTTTAAGTTTATTTTTTTATTAAGCAACGATAACTACAAATAATTCTTTAAACACTATAAGAAAATAAATTATTGATTAGGTTTTTTTTTAATAATAATTTTTAAAACTTTGGATTTTATTTTTAAGGTTGCTTGTCAAGTCAACGTTTTCTTAGGATAAACCTAAATATTTATAAAAAAAAAATTAATATATAATTTCTACCTAGAATCTAAGAATTTAATAGTTTCAACTATATTCTCGATTCTTTGGTTATTTCATGCAATACTTAGAAAACATGTCTATTTATAAGGAAAAATCATCCACAATACTCACCAATAAACTTGTGCATAAAAAGTATCAACATAGTATTTAATACAATGAAGCATCAAATATAAATACTAACAATTTTATCTCTACTTATAAATTTTCCAATTTACTTATTTTGAATATAATCATGAAGTATCTTATATTATGCCAATAAACATGACAAAGGTAATCAAAGAAATGATAAAGATCAAGACCTATGTAATACTTCCCCAAGGTTCATACAAACCATATCAATTGGACATGAGAATTTGTTCTAGCATGATTTTCATGACCCTTGGTAATAATTTTGTAGATATTTTTGTCATATTACTTTAAAAATGGTGTTTATAGAGCCCATGTAGTGGAACCTATTGAGGCCATGTTTGGTAACAAGGCTGAAATTCGAAGGGCCAATAGAAGGCATTCCCTATGTATAGATGTCTTTAGCATTTACTTTGCAGGTTATTTTTTACCAAATTTGGGGCAATCAAACTTATTTGCCTAGATCTATGGGATACAATTATTTTTTTAGGGGATGAAAATGCCAAAGGTGTGTAAATTTCATATCCTATATAAGTATTTCTAGAGATTTTTTTATTAAATATTTATATTTCCAACTAGCATTATATTCCCACCATAATATCTCCTAATATATTTATGGAATGAACTTGTTCAATGAAATAAGAAGATATTGGAAATTTTAACATCAAGGTAGTGGATGAATAAAATGTACTTAAAGCTTCCTAATAATAATTTTCTTTCAATGTTATAATTCTTGGAGTAGAAGAAGATAGAAAAGCCTCTAAAAAAGTTTGTCTAAGAAGTTGTCTTGAAAATATTAAGGTTGGTGGTGTCACTTTAACTTTGAATATTGAATAGTCTATGGTTATTAGAGTATGCTAACTTTTTTAATATAAGTTTCATCTAAATATTTGAATTGAGTGTCTTAATATTTCATGATTCCTTTTCTAATAAATCAATGTCATAGATTCTCGTAAAAAGTATGAAAAGACACCATACCTAACCAATACTGGCCTTGATATTGGTCACTTCATTTTTGTGAAAGGGGGCTAAACCAATTTAAAAATTGGACCTAATGGAATGGAGGGTAGTTAACACTACCTAGTGTCAATATACCATTTTTGTAGATTTTCATAATAGTATGTATGAATTTGAAGGTGATAATTCACAAGGGGATACATAAATTTAAAGGTGGTGATAATTAGAGGTTTAAAAGCTATAAGATTACCATCCATAATATATTATAATAATAGTTAAATATCATAAGGGATAAATCCTTGCAATAAATCAAGAGATTCTTTTGTATCTATGGTTAGACCCACACATATAATCAAGTACAAATAATTTAATATAGAATATATACCACACACCACACAAGAGATGTACATAGGCCAAGATGTCGTAATATCTAGAATATATAGGAATAGTTCATAAACCCTTAAGTTAGGGGAACATTTTACAATACTCCTTATGGAAGAATCCATTCTCTACTTGATTTTTTGGCACCTAAAAAATGTATTTTTAATAACCAGAAGAGAAATAGATCTAAACCTGTAGAAAGGAATGTAAAGGGAAAATTCCCTATTTAATGTTGTGTTTATCATTGTAGATCCTAATGATTGATATGTCATCTCTAGGATGGTCTTTTAATATATTTTGCACATAATTTTATCATCCTAACACTCAAATCCATAAGCCATCAAAGCTCAAAGATATGGCAAACACATGTAGATAATGATTTTCTCCATTTTTTAGATGTTTAAAAATCTTGAAGGGATATTTTTGTACAACTCATTAATAAACACAATGGTTACAGCATGATGGATCTTTACAACACCAAATCTACATGATTTCACCTTCATTACTGTGTACTCAAGTTGCAAATCCATATATGCAAGTTTTTTACTAATTAAAATGGTTTCAATTATTACAAGTATTCAAATAATAGTGGTGTAAAGATTGCTAAGGTTTCCATATAGTTTTTATTCTATCTTCCATTAGATTTTTCACTTAGAACTTGCAAAAGATAGCTGGGTATGTGCAAGATCATGATGGGCCAAAAAATGGCAATATGATGGGTATTTGTAGGGTATGTGGCTGACGACTTTTTTTTTACCCAAAATTAATGAAATGAAAAGGGTTTTTAAAGGAGATTCTCAATTTTCCACCAATATAAATTATGCTTTACTTTGCATTTAATAAATAATTATTATTCATTTTCAATTTGAATTATGACTAAAGTCCTGATTGATAGGCTGATTGAAAAATATCTATAGCTTTCAAACAGTATCACATTTTTGGAATCCAAAACATGCATCACATTCTATGCTTCGTATACTATAGGATTAAAAAAAGAAAAAATGAATTTCATGAAATTTTGACCAAGTTAAGGTGGTAGACATATGAGTTTTTATATTTTTAAAAATTTGTAGTAAAAATTCATAATTAATTATTTACTTGGAAAAAAATTACAAAAAAATATGCATCACATTTGAACATGAGTCCTCTACTTATATCTAAAATCTTATAAGAAAATATTATCATTTTATTGTGGTTAAGGTGGTCAAATAGACACCTACTTCTTATTTTTTCCTTTGAAATTTAAGTACTACTGATTGAAATTTTAAATTTTCACCAAATAAATTTTAAAAATAAACCTAGTAGTTTAGAAACTACATTCAATTTTCTACAGATTCTATTCTTACATATTTTTGAAATAATATAGATAACTTATTCAAATTTCTAAGCTAAGTTGCCTAACTCTAATTTTTCTAAATTTTTGCCACTTAAGGGCCTGCTTTTTCCATGATGATCCTACACATATTTATGTAGAATAAAATGTTTGTAAGCATATGTCTCCCTAATTAATTGTAGACATTTTAAAAGGTTTTAATAGTATGGGTATGATATATTATTTTTTATTTGATATCTTTATTTCAACACATTTTTTTTCATGATTGTAACAAATATTAGATAAGTGTTGTATCACTTTCAAACAATGCAGGCTAGTATTTGTATTTTTCTTCTCTATGTTCCATATGAGTGTTTATGATTTTGATGATCATTTAGTAGATGTGTTTGCATTATACCGTACCTTTTTTGTATCTTCTTATTTTATGTTTTAATGGTTGTATATGACTCTTTTACTCAATAAGGTACTAGTCTTGAAGAATTTAACCTTTTAATACATTAAAATCATCAAAACTATTCACCAATAAGAAATGGGAAGTGTATATAATATATTATATAATTTTGCTAATGATTCAATAGCATAATGAGGGAAATTTTAAGTAAAACCTAGTTTTTATATGCTTAGAGAACCATGTTCAATATATTCATACTATACTAGTGTTTATGATAGGGGTTAAGTTTAAATTTGGGTATAGTTATTGTAGGTTATATTAGTTATTCATTTTGTTTGATCTAAATTCCTACTAAGGCTTACCTCTAGGAACACCCTCATAGGATTAAGTTGAGCCTAAAGTGTAGGATAGATTACCCACTCTCATATTTATCCTTTAACCATATTAATTCTATTGATGATCCTTTATCTACCAGTTTTGCAGATAAATCCATAGCCTTGAAGGTGGAGAAAGGCTCTAGGATTTGGGAGAGAAATTTTAGTACATAACTTGAGGTGTATAACACCAATTTTCCTAACATTCTTCCACTTTTTGTATATATTTCAAAAGGGTTAGTTGATAAAATACATCATCATAGTCATCCATGAAACCAGATGAATCTCCAACATGCTCTTGTGCACCATCAAGATACCTACAATAATATCCAAAGTGACCATCATCTCAAGCAAGAACTCCTCTCATCCTCCAACATGTCACCCATAAAATAAAAGGAATAGGCCAAGGTGAAGATGCACCAATCCAAAGAACACACACATCAAATCCAAGTGATAAAAAACCCACATGATTAGAAATAGCAACCATAATAAATGCTAATAAATCCAATCATCCATACCTCTAAAGGTATTTCAAACATATCTAGAACTCATGCCAATGACACATATAACCCATAAATTGTAATTAAACAATCCTTGTATTAAACTTGTTAATGAAGCACATACATATCCAGGAATTCCCACTACATGGCTAATTTCAAATCTAAAAATAGATCAAGGCATGCCATTTATACAAATCAACACTCATACCAAGGTATGGCCAATAATCAAAACTATGTATTACAAAGAACAATCGCCATGATCTACACATGTAACAAAAAATACCACATGTACTCCCTAACAACTATTGTCCATACCTCTCCCAAATTATCCAACACTCAACAAAAGAAAGAGATTAAAGAGCCTCACCTATTGTTACTAAAAAATAATGAAGAGGAATAACAACATATCCAATCATAAACATTGTGATCACAATGAATCCTTACAAACCTCAACTCCAATGTTAAGTGAACTTGAACCTTCAAGAAGAAATACAAGACCAAAAATAGAAAACCTTCAAATTACATCACATATCATGTCCTTATAACTGTTAGGATTAAGGTGTCATCTACCTTGTAAATCCTTTGTCATATTGCATGGTTCCAACATCCTTGGAAAGTGCCCCTATGCACTTAGGGTGAATTGGGAAAATATTTTGTAATATTTATTTTCACCATTGTTTGTATTACATTCATAAGGGGTGATGGGTTCCACTAGCAATGACAAAGGTGACTTGTGGACATAAATATTTAATATTGTTTTCCCCAAATGTGGACACCTAGAATGGGATAATAAAAGATAAGAAAAGGACAAATGAGTGATTTTTGGTATTCTCCAAGTGGGATTTTGGAAAGAGGCAACAAGTGTCTCTTGGTATTCCATCATTTATTACATTTAATGTAATGGTTATCTTCCAATTTTGGGCACCAAGTTGGAGGGAAATTATTGGAGCCAAAACTAGTGTCCTTTTGCATTCCAAGGAGGTAATCCAAGGGTTTGGGATATTTGGAATGAATAGATAGATCTTTGGGAAGCATGTTTGGTGCATTAGACCTCTCCACACATCTATAAATCAACTCTTAGGATGTAGAAACTATGAGAAATAGTTGAATGTAGAGTTTCATTGCAAGAACTGATGAGCCTTAGAAATATCATATTTTCCTTGCTTTAATTTCATACTTTTCATTATATTTTTGTTAAGTTTCAAATATATTCGCAGACCTTTTCATATATTCTAAGTATTTAAGGCATTGAAGATAGTATATTGTATTGATAAATGATTGTATGAATTCTTGAATGTTTATGGAATTTGATGGAGTTTTATGATTAATTATAGTTATTAATGATGAAAGATGCCTTTGGAATAAAATAACCCCTATAGCAAAGGATTTTTCAACCCACAACAAATGAATTTTCAACTTGCAACAGAAGGATGTTGATCCGTCACAATTAAAGGAGGTGATGATCAATTACAGTACATGCATTTTTCTGAAGCTGATATAGGCAATGGTCAAAGAGTTTGAACATGATTTATTCATGGATCACCCATATTTTCACTTTTTTTATTAATGAGTCATGGAGGAAAGAATATATGTTTTCTAACAGTGGTTAGCGGCTTGCAATAAGTCTTTTCGTGATAGTCATGTCTTTAATTATAACCATCTCCTTAATTGATGTAGAGTCAAATTCTTACACTCTTACTTCCACTAGCTTTTATTTATTGTTGAAATAAGACTTAGTAATATTCCTACATTTTTGGGAGAGTTGTTAGTTTCTCATATATATTTTTAGTCCAAGAATAATAGGACTCTCACATATCTTGTATATATGTATGATCTTGTGAGAGATCAAAATAGCTAGATTTTCTATATGGATATATTTGAATACAAGTATTGTTAAGTAGATACTATGTTCTTAAGTCTTTGTATGTTCAATTTTCAATAAAGAAGATGACAACAGTTTCCATGAATCTCTGAGTTAGAACTTGAAGAAGGAATTTGTGGGCTTGCAGCAACTCAAGAAAGGACCACTTGAGGTACTGTAATATCCATTGCAGTTTAGATTATTTAATTGTAGTAGAATAAATCTATGAATTATATTGTATGATTTACAGTCTATTAAATTGTTGAATAAATAA
This sequence comes from Sequoia sempervirens, assembly GCA_007258455.2. NCBI lineage: Eukaryota > Viridiplantae > Streptophyta > Pinopsida > Cupressales > Cupressaceae > Sequoia > Sequoia sempervirens. The sequence continues at coordinate 3,712 of VDFB02340676.1, read as the reverse complement.
TTAATTATTATTAAATTAAGTTGTAGCATAAGGAGTCATTAAATTATTATCTAGGTAGGAATAGTTACATGTAGCAATTATTACAGTTACCTATAGTAATTGTTATTTATCTGAATTTGTTTCTAGATATAGTTGTTTTAGTTAAGTTTCTTTCAATTAGACTTGCTTCTACTAATTTTATATACTCAATTGATTAGGAGTGTTTAGGATTCTCAATTGTACATACAATACCAATATCATCTCAAGATTATGATTCCTTGGTTAACAATTTAAATGAAGCACCTCTAGGACAATGAATTGCTTAATAAGGGATCCATTAGTTTGTTAAGTTGTATGTATGTTATAATTACCATTAAATTCTATTAATTTCCTATAGAATTCATGTGTATTCAACATTTCATTTATATTATATCTATCTCTACACTGCTTTGAAATTAATTCCCTTTGTAATTCTTGTAACTTGTCATTTGAGCACAAATAGAAACTTTAAGTGTGGGAGAGAATTGGTTTGGTTGTCTTTGTTGAATTCATTGTCAAAAATTGAAAATAGTTCCATACATCATAATTGCATACACTAGAGTTGCATACACCAAAGTTGCATACACCAACGTGAGTTTTTTGTAGTCATAAAGGTTACAAACACATGGATTATAGTAATTAGAATAATAGGTATTAAGGCTTGAGTACCAAGCAATTTGAAGCATAGATTGAAGCAAAATGGGAGGAGACTTCATCAAATGAGAACCAATAGCACACAATTTATTATTGGAAGACTAGAACTGTGTCTGCCCGTATTCCAACAAGCTGAATGGTTGGACTATTCCCTTCATCTCAAAAAGTATAATGAAGTAATGAGAAAACAATTCTCTAGTACATTGCAAAATGATGATGCCATAGATAGAGGTTTGAGAGTGGATGCTTTGGAAGAAGCAATTGCGGAAGTTTCTATAATACTCATAGTGGGAGAATAATTTCCAATGCTCAAGTAAATGTAATCACAACATAGAGTGAATTTACATAGGTAGGAGAGGAATTATACTCCTTGGAATAAGGTACTAAAAAAAAATTCTAACATGATTGGAATTTTTTGCTTCATATATAGTCAAATATTTAACTTGTGATAGTAGGAAGTCTCTTCTATATACAGTATATTTTAAACTCTTGATTCACCTTCACCATCAAAGGTTAGTGAACATCCCTAATTTCTTGTATAATTTGTTGAAATGAATGTATGTTGAGTATAGAAGGAAGATAAATCAATCTAATATATCTCATTACTACTTGGGGTTAGAGGAAAAAAATAGGGCTCAAGAGTTGAATGAGTTATCTACAGTTGTTAAAGAGGAACATGTACCCTCTTCCTTACACATTGCATCACCTACTCACAACATAGACACTCAATCATAGCCAAAAGCATAGGAAACCCAACTTGTAACCTCTAGGGTACAACCCGCAACAACTATAGAGTTGGAAACCCTTGTTACCACTAAAACCCTTACAAGCCCAAGTAGCACAAAAGAAAAAGTAAACCCTCTTTTTTTCACCCAAAAAGTAGAGAAGGTTGGTGTAGCCTAAAAGGTAGTCACACCACCTTACTAATAAGGGAACAACAAAAGGAAAGGCCAAGACTCAATAGGAAAAGGTTGTTATAGTGGCGTCTGAAATAGACCCAAAAAAAAGAAAATTTTCCTAGTGATAAAAAACAATAAAAAGTTTGTAATTTTTGTATCTAAGCACCAACTCAGATTCTAAATCTAAAGATTTATTCACAAGGAAGAAGAACATACCCCATAATAGTCCAACTTCTAGAAAATAATTTTCTTCACTAGTAAAGATTGATGAAGAAATATTTTTGAAAATGAGAATGAATTGTTTTTTACAGGAAAAGATGAAAATAAAGAGTTGTAGATAGATCTATAGAAAATAAGGGAATTGGAAGATCATATCAAGGGATACCAATAAAGAGAGAATGGGTTGGATAATAAGTTCAAATAATTAGAGAAATAGTTGCATTTTTATGAACAACAAGGAGAAAGTTTGGAGAAATTGGCACAGTTGGCCATCATTGAAATTAACAAGAAAACTTGACAACCTGAGAACTAGAATGAAGCTTTAGTGATACCAAAAACTCCTACCATGGTTACCCTTGGAATTTAATTATAGAACAAAATAAATGAATCATCTTAGTCAAGAAGAAAATGGGATAAGGAAAAATCTGAGTTGATAGTGACACACACTAGGGAGATTGAAAAGAAGGACTCAACTTTAGATTAAAAGATTAAAGATAAAAATGGAAGAAATGCCTAATAAAATAATTCATCTTTTGATATGCAAACTGCCTGCTAGGGTTTACACTCTATTTTTGTAAGAGAATTTTTTAATTTTTCAATTCAACCAGCTCATTAGTGACCTCCTAGTTTCCTTATCTTTGCCCACATCATTCTTAAAATCCTATCAAGAGGCCACATCAGATATGCTTGAGATCAATTGTTTGAATGATATTTTCATAATCTGGCCATTCCCTATGACACTACTTGGAACACACTTATATTTCTGAGAGATGTTCAAATAAATGCATTAGCCTCATTTATTAGAAATGAGCATCAAAGAGGACAACTAAAATGAGATTATCATGAAAGGGAGAAGTCACTTCCCCTTCATATTAGAGTAGAGGCAAATAATTTCCAAGGATAGTGGAGGAATGGAATGGTCCTTATGGACAAACATTGGGTGGAGAGGAAAATTTTGGAATGCAAGGAATGAAATTATAAAATATTCCAAGGACTAGTAGCAGGAACAGGAATAAAATCACTTGTTAAATCTCACAAGATACATGGAAAGAGTTGAAAGAGACCACAAGTATATCACGGCCTCCCTTCAACATCACATTACTTGCTTCCCTCTAACATTTCATCCTCCCCTTTCTCTTGTTTCTAATTCCACATTAGATAAGAAGAAGGGAAGAAATAGAGGCAGTGGAGTAGGCCAGATGAGAGAGGATATCTAGATAGAAGGGATTCTACCTGAAGCAGGGTGAAGGGGTCACTAACACAATGGATTACAGGGAAATTGCATTAAAATACAATTAGAGACTACTTGAGGATAAGAAAAGAGCCAAGTTGGAGGGAGTGATGAGCCTTAGAAATATCTTATTTTCCTTGCTTTTGTTTCATACTTTTCATTATATTTTTATTAAATTTCAATGAAATTTCTAGACCTTTTATATATTCTAAATATTTAAAGCATTGAAGAAATTATATTATATTCATAAATGATTGTGTGAATTCTTGAATATCTATAGAATTTAATGGAGTTTTATGATTAATTATAGTTATTAATGATGAAAGATTCCTTTGGAATAAACTAACCCCTACAATGAAGGATCTGCCAACCCACAGCTAATGCAAGTGATGGTTAGAGAGTGTGAACATGATTTATTCATGGATCACTCCATTTTTTCACTTTTTTTTATTAATGAAGTGTGGAGAAAAGAAGATATTTGTTCTAACAATGTTTAGCGGCTTGCAATAAGTCCTACCCTGATAGGAATATCTTCAGTTATAACCATCTTCTTAATTGATGTAGAGTCCTTATTAGATTCTTACACTCTTACTCCCACGAGCTTTTATTTATGATTGAAATAAGACCTAGTCATATTCCTATATTTTTGGGAGAGATTTTAATTTCTTATATTTTATTTTTAGTCCAAGAA